>JAFVLL020029716.1:0-49475 GCA_021397915.2 Tor tambroides
AGTCTGTCTCAGTTTGTTCTGTTTCTTCATGTCATTCCAGACAGACTGGATGATGATCAGATCAGATCTCAAAAATCTCACTGGATTATTACAATTAATGGCTAAATCAATGTTTGGAAACATAAACTGATATTTCCTACTGACACACTACAGCAAAAGATAGAAATAACTGACTTCAAACCATTTTTTAGCTGCTGAAAACACTAGTGGCCTAAAACTTTTGCACAGTACTGTATATATTAGGAGTGAAATGTCTCACTGGTGTCACCATCAGAAGTCCAATCAGAAAACAAACAGAGCAGACGAGCAGCAGCAGAATCTCCCGCCGGTGACGCCTGCGGATGAACGTGGGATACAGATCCGAAACGGACATCATCAGCGCCTCCAGACTGACGAACTTAACACACAAACAGAGCCATCAGCACCGCTGAGCCCACAGCAGATGTACCTGAGAGTCAAAACACACCTGAGTGTCCAAACCCAGCATCAGGATCATCAGGAAGAAACACACAGCCCACAGCTGCGGCACAGGCATCATGGACACGGCCCGCGGAAACGCTATGAATGCTAGACCAGGACCTGAATGAGACACACAGATATATTCACAATAAGACAGTTATAGAGAAGACTGGGATTCCAGCAAACAGAGAATATTCTCAGAACGTTCTGACAAGGTTATGAACAAACATTTTTCTAGTAACGTTCATTCAAAGTTATCTGGTCTTTAAAAATGTTCTAAAAATGTTAGCACAAAACAGAATTTATACATCACTTTTTTGGAAACATTTCAGTTGGACAACATTTTTTTTAAATGTTACTTGTTGCAGAACGTTCAGAGAACATTCAAAAGTAACATTCCAATAATGTTTGCAAAATGGTACAATGGAACATTTCCTTAAAATTCACATAACCAAGAAAAAATGTTAAAAACTGTCCATTTTGAACCTTCAGAAAACCTTCAGAAATAATGTTTTCATAATGTAATATTTTTGTTTGCTGGGACTGTCTCAAAGTTCTGAACAAATGTTCTTCGAGTAAGGTTGATTGAATGTTTGTTCAAAGTTATCTGGTCTTTAATAATGTTCTCAAAAAAATTAGGCATTAAAAAATATTTGTACATTGTTCATGCAACATGTTTTAGTTCCTCTAACATTTTTTAAATGTATCTACTTGTTTCAGAACATTCAGAGAACATTCAAAAGTAACATTCCAATAATGTTTGCAAAATGATACAATGTAACATTTTGAACCTTCTGAAAACCTTCAGAAATGTTTTCATAATGTAATATTTTTGTTCACTGGGACTGTCTCAAAGTTCTGAACAAATGTTCTTCGAGTAAGGTTGATTGAATGTTTTTTCAAAGTTATCTGGTCTTTAATAATGTTCTCAAAAAATTTAGTATAAACAATTATTTATACATTGTTCATGCAACATGTTTTAGTTCCTCTAACATTTGTTAAATGCATCTACTTGATTCAGAATGTTAAGAGAACCTTAAAAAGTAACATTCCCATAATGTCTGAAAAAAGATAATATGGATTGTTCCCTTACCATTCAGATAGCCAAGAAAAAACATTTTTAAAACATTAAAAAAAACCCCACACAGAAATCCAGAGAACATTCAGAAATAATGTTTTTTTTTTTTTTTTTCAATATCTTAATGGGAATGTTAGCAAAACTTTCTTTTTCTTTCTGATGTAGCTTGTGAACAGGCTCTTATAATTTCCATCAGAAATCATGCAGTCATGTTTCTTACCAGACTGCGCCACGTCTGCGATATCCACACCCTGCTCGTGGGCCATGAAGCCGAGAACGGAGAAAATGGCGAATCCTGCGACGAAACTGGTGCTGCTGTTGAGGAGACACAGTCTGAAACAATCCCTGAAACACAAAACCATGTGTATTTATTACTGATCACATGCAGCTGTCGTGAGGAAATAACATGCACTGACACACTAGAACTAACTAAAACTATTTAAAAACCAATGTTAATTGGAATAAAATTGAAATAAATGTTGTTAATTGTTAATTAATATAAAGCTGAAATAGAATAAAACATAAATATTGGATAAAAAACTTAAAAATTTAAATTTTGCTTTGGAAACTAAAATTGTGAATTAAAATGAAACTAAACCTAAAATTAAAATAAAAATAAAGTAAAATTATTTAGAATATTTCAACAAGCAAACAAACAAACAAACAAACAAACAGACAGACAGACAGACAAAATTTAAAAAGCACAGTAAAATTACTAAAAATTAAAATGAATTAAAAAAAATGCTAAATCAAAATTATAATAGCATATGAAAATAACACTGCACTATACACATGCACTAGTACATTGCACTAGCAACATCAGTGTTGAAATTTAGATTCTGAGGGAATGCATGAATTGAGAATATATGTGATACTTTTATTGCAATGTTAATGACTTTGTAAATAAATTTAAATGAATCATAAATGTAAATAAATCATTCCAATTCAGTGTGATTTTATTATCACCAAGATACTATCATAGTTTTTTGTAATATTTTTTAAAGTTTTATTTTTTTATTTTGTGTTTTCATTTTAATGTTATATAAAGTTAATTAATTAATTTAGTTAGTCAAATTTTTAATTATTACATTTTATTTTTGTGCTTTTGTAATTTTTAGTAGTTTTTTTTTAATTTTCAAATATAAAATGTGTTTATTAAGTTCAGTTTTAGTTTTACTTATTTTAGCACATCAGGGTAAACTAAATGAAAATAAGAAAAGGTGTATGGGCAACTAGCTGAAATATATATATATTTTTTATATTTTGTTTTATTTAATTTAACAATAATTTTATTTCAATTTCAGTTTCAGTTTTAGGTTTAGTTAAAATGAAAATATGACCAGGAACATGAATTAGGAATGTAAATATTTGTAAGTGTAAGAGGAAGGACTCACTTGTAACAGTCGTTGTTGAATTTGTTGTAGCTGCCAAGAGCTGTAAGACTTCCCAAACAAATGCCATATGAGAAGAAGATCTGAGTCCCAGCGTCCATCCATACCTTCAGAAGAGAGATGGACAGACACGGAGACAGAAACACACAGACTGGACTTCATGCTGAGCATATTATTAAAGATTTCACTATAAACTTTATCTCTGGCTTTTTGCAAGCAACTTCACAAATAAACTTGTCACAGACAGTCACTGTTCATAAATCCTCTTCAATTCTTCCTCTGAAGACAAAAACTGAACAAAGCAGAGCGCCACAAATGATTCAGTGACAAATCAAATGCAAAATGATGAAATCAAGCTGAAACGGCATGTGGTCTTTATGTTGGCTGTGTATATAGACTTTTATTCCATTTTCAACAACAGTTTCAAGTTAAAGACTCTATAATGTCAAGTGAAAGGTAACTGCCTGAGTATATGTGAGAGCCTTGAAAATGTTTTCAGTGATGTTTTCAATGAAAAAAAGTTTTAGAAATCATAAAAATATCCAATCATGCATGATTTTTAAGGGAGAGAATCGTATACAAATATTGATTATACGTCAAACAATACTCAGTTCTTGATCATTTTTCATGCACATGTGTGTTACCGGAGATGAATGCATGTTGCACGTGTTTGTTCAGATGTGCAGTAATGGTCATGTTTGTTTCCAGGTGATCATGTGACGCTGCGGTACCTGTGGGTCCATCAGCCGCGTGTGATTGGGTTTCAGGTAATAAATGATCCCATCCACAGCACCGGGGAGAGAAACGCCACGAATCAACAACACCAGCAGCATCACGTACGGAAAGGTGGCTGTGACATACACAACCTACACAACACAATGCACTAGAACTTAATGAACTACAACTGCAAATTTGACAAACATACAAAATTAGAAGCATATTTCAGAAAATGCACAATTTGATATGAAATAAATCATAAATAAATTCACATTAAAATGAAACGTGAGTGTTTGCTTGTAATTTAATGCCAGCAATCACAACAACTTTCATGGATTAAAATAAGTATGAAGGGATTTACTGTAACAAACTTAATTAAATAAAAAATAAATACATATACTGAAACTACTAAATACATGGAATGTTGATATAAATAAATGAACAATGAAATGTGATAAATAAAATGTGCATTAATAAATAAGGTGTGAAATACATTATTTTTTGATATAAAAAAGGAAATATGCCTTAAGGTGAAAAACCTCATGAAATACACTTTGAAATAAAATGTAGAGGGCAACAAAACAAATACATCATAAAATAAATAAATATATAATGATATGCTGTAATCAGTAAATACAAGCACACTGAAAAGTGAGTAAAAATTAAATGCAACTTTACTTGAAAAATGACATAATATATGTCTTTTAAATGTATATCGTCACACCTATTTTAAATGAAATTCTAAATCAATGTATTTCACACCTGATTTATTTATTTATGCATGCATGCATGCATGCTTATGTTTCAATGCATTTTATTGCAACGTTCCATGATGTATTTAATGAGTTATGTATTTATTCATGCATACATGCATGCATGTTTTCATTGCAACAATCCATTCCGCATTTATTTAATGCTCTTTTATGTTTTTATTGTGACATGCCGTGATGCATTTAATGATTTATGTATTTATTAATGCATACATGCATGCTGATATTTCAATACAATTTACATTTTTATTGCAACATTCCATGACTCACTCATTTATTCATTCATTCACTCATGCTTATATTTCAATGCACTTTTATGTTTCCATTGTGACATTCCATGATGCATATTATGATTTATTTATGCATGCATGCATGCTTACATTTCAATGCACTTTTATGTTTTTATGCAACATTTCATGATGCATTTAATGATTTATTTATATATTTATTTAATTTAGTTTGTTATTAAAAGAAAACACAAAATTTCCAAAAGTTTATATTCACTCCTAGACAAGTTGAAACATCACAATCCATTAAAATTGCCTCAGATTTATTGCACTCTGGCATAAGGGGTATAAAAGAGGATGTCCTCTCATGTTATGATATAAAAACACCGGCAGCGCTCACTCTTGAGTGCAGCGTTTACCTTTCCGGTGGATTTGACTCCTTTCCAGACACAGAAATAGCAGATGATCCACACGAGCAGCAGACACAGGGCCAGACGCCAGTTCACGGAGCCCAGACGATCCACACGAGCAGACAGATCCAACACCTCACGCCTGGAGAGAGACACACTCACAAACATTCACAAACACACCAGCAGACCCTTCAAATCACTGCTGCGCGTTCATACCAGACACTCACTCCCAAAACTCAATGACCGGAGACGTGGAGTTTTCAGAGAGATCGCTCATGTTGTGTCCATCAAACCCCATGCAGGAGTCTACAGGAGACACAACACAACACATTTACACTTATGTTCTCTCTTTCTCAGTCTTTATACTCCTGAAGTCACTTTGGATAAAAATTGTCTGCTGAATGAATGCATGTAAATCTAGATGCATGTGTTGTCAGTGTTAAAGAAGCTAATGGTTCCAATTTGGCTCAAGTTTGCATTGCAATGTGGAAAAATCTGTGTGGAATAAGTCTTTTTTTTTTTTTTTTTTTAAATCTGCCCTTAAAAAATTGTTAGCCAATCCGATGCCAGCAAACACAATGACAGGCAGAGAGCATTTCTGACTGGCTAAAACCCCCCAAAACAAAACAAACAACAAAAGCAAACAAATCAAAGGACAAAAAAACAACAACAACAACAACAACAAAAAAAAAAACAAAAACAAAAAACACTGTGACAGAGACAGGTGAGATTTAATTACATTTGTATACTAATATCTATAATACTATAGTACCACTATATCTATCTATCTATCTATCTATCTATCTATCTATCTATCTGTCTATCTATCTATCTACACACACACACACACATACATACATATACTACACATATACATACATGTATATAACCATTGAGTCTTTGTGGTATATTTCATCAGATATGCTTTTAATGGATCTATATATATATATATAGAGAGAGAGAGAGAGAGAGAGAGAGAGAGAGAGAGATCCATTAAATGCATATCTGATGAAATATACCACAAAGACTCAATGGTTGCACAAATTCAGACTTAACAGACTAAAAAGGACTAAAAGCCACAAAACTCCCATTTTAGGGTGTAGAAAATACTTTTTTGTATAAATTAATTACAAATTTTAAATAAATTATAAAAAAATAAAAAAATAAAGATCAAAATATTTTGTGTTTGTGATGATTATTTTTGGATACATAATTTTTTCTACATTTTTGCTATTTTTTGTTAATATTAATTATTGTCATCTGTTTTTATTTTTATGTCAAATGTGTTTTTTCTCTATTATGGATTCGTTTATGTTTCTGTGTGTTGTGTCTATTAAATGTTTCAAAATATTTTGTGTTTTATGAAGTTTATATGTATCCCATCATTTACGTGGTAACTTTTAAAATACACTTAAAAGGTCATCTAAAAATGAACAGATGTGCATTAAAAGCCACAAAACACACATTTCGTGCTCTAGAGTTTTTGGCGTGTGGACGTTCTCTCGGCTGTGTGATGTGCTCGATGGGTGGGGAATGATTCAGTCCTGAGTGTCAAGATGTTTGGATAATGGAAATGAACTGGGCCAAAACTCAGCCTAAATCTTGGCTCGCTGCTCTCGCATGAGCACACGGATGATGTGAGCTCACTGGAGGAATGGCCCGGATCTGCAGGGATGTACAGTGTGTGTGTTTCACACCTGTGTTCCAGGTGTTGTTGCAGTGTGACCAGGGAATCTGCGTCTGGAAGCTGCTGCACAGGTAGAAAAGAGCCCAGGCCAGAATAATGATATAATACACACAGCTGTGTAAGATCATCATCTGACTGGCAAAACCCAGACCTGAAATAACAGAACTATCCAATCACAAACACATCGAAAATATACTAATAAAAGAAAAAATATAATGCACAAAAGCAAATTCAAAAGACAAAGTTACATTCTTAAATAAAATCAAATCAGACACTTCCATCAAATGCGCATGTGTACTAGATTTATGTAATCATGTGACCACATAAATGTGCCATGTGATATATCAGATTGCACCAACTTAGAAAACGTCGATGTGCAAATGAGATGTGGAAGAAGTTTCAGTCTGTTTCTAACAACGGAGTTATTGTAGTTAACCAAACTTAAAACAATAAATAAAGTGTTCCTTTAAATAAAATTGAACTGAAATGAAAAATACGTAACTTGTAAACCTATTTTAATAAGCTAGTTGCCAAAGCAACTTCATTTAGTTTAACCTGAAGTACTAAGAGAAGAAGAAAAAAATAAAACTAAAACTGAAATAAATTTTTATTAAAATTACACAGACAAAAACACTAACAAACAAAATAAAACAAAAATAAAAAGTAAAACAAAACTGAAAACACACAACAAAATTACAAGAACTTTAAAATTAAAATGAAAAAAAATCTAAATATTAAAAACTATAATAGTATATCAATGACACTAAAATAACACAAAGCATCCTTAAAATAAAATAAACTTAAATAAACAAATAAAATAATCTCTCTCTCTCTCTCTCTCTCTCTCTCTCTCACGCACACACACACACACACACGCAGAATACATATTTGAAAATAATAAAGACAAAAACACACAACTAAATAACAAAAACATTAACAAATTTACCTAAAATTAAAATGAAAACAGAAAATATCAGAAAGTCTTGGAATGAAGTGCTTGAGTCATATAGACTTTAACACAGCTGTTTGTATGTTGACATACATTCTCCTGTAAATAATGAGAGTGGGTGATTATTTCTGGATGCACGACTACTTTAAACATTTCAAACCTGCAAAGAGTGGGCAGATCTTCATCCAGGCGCCGACTCCTCCCAGACTGGTGAACTGACCCAGAGCCGTCTCCAGCAGAAAGAGAGGAACGCCACACACTATCAGGAATAACATATACGGTACGAAGAACACTCCTGAGACACTCAGAGAGACAGACAGGAAGATCATGGGATGTCATGAACAAAACACACAACAGCACAGGAGTCACACAAATAAACTCAAGTCACATGTATTTCTATCTATTTTCAACCACATTATCACTACTCATACTTCGGCTGCTTCTTCCTTAAATATTTCTGCATTTTCTGCTATTTCTCTCTCCAATTTTGCTATTCATGACTCCCAGTCTCTCTGTAATATGGTTTCGAAAATGAAAGCTACGACTTCCAGAGTTGATCCAGTACCATCTTGTCGGTTCAAATCATTTTTTGATTCCCTATGTCCTGTTGTTTTGAGTATTATAAATGACTCTCTGTGCACTGGTGTTGTGCCAGCAGCACTTAAAATTCCTGCTGTCACTCCTATACCAAAAACTAACAACATGGACTTTGATAACCTGAATAATTTTCGTCCCATCTTTAATCTTCCATTCCTTGCCAAAATTTTAGAACAAACAGTGGCTTCTCAATTGCTTTCTCATCTTTCTTCGAATTATCTTTTTAAGCCACTTCAACACCCTCATGAAGTCTGTTTCTGATTGTTTGGTCAAAGACATTCACACCAGTGGCCTGCTGGAGGTCATTTTGTAGAGCTCTGGCAGTGCTCATCTTGTTTTTCCTTGCACAAAGGAGCAGATACCGGTCCTGCTGATGTGTTAAGGACCTTCTAAAACCAAACCAGTCCTCGGACCTGATTTGAGATACGATCTGTTTGATGGTGAGCATCTAGAACCGAAACCGTTTGATGGCGCGGTTCAAAAGACGCAGATCTATGATTGGACGCAACCCACCATCCTTCTTCGGAATGATGAAGTAGCGGCAGTAGAACCCTGATTCACTCTCGAGAGGAGAAACACATTCTATGGCCTCCTTCCTCAAGAGAGTTTGTACTTCTTGTTCCAATACCAGAGCCTGCTCGGGGTTCACTAGTGTAGAAATAATCCCGTTGAAGCAAGGTGGACGAGAACCGAACTGAATTCTGTAACCTCTCTCTACAGTTTGCAGGACCCATTGTGAGACATTTGGCAGAAGTTTCCACGCTGCCAGAAAGTCTACTAAGGGAACCAGTCTCTCGAGACTGGCCTCTGGTGTTACCAGAGAAGCCACTTCGGTGCCCTGAAGCGATTGACCAGCAGGGAACGACCGACCTGACTGCTCTAGCACCCTCTTCCGAGGGGACGAGCTCTCCCGTGCCGTACCGTCGCCAGGCGGCAGCTGGGAAATTTGCTCGCCGGAGCTCACTGAGCCCTGAAGCACTGGGGGTGGCAGGGGTATCAGTGAAGCCCCTTGAGGGCACTGAGGAGGATCGGGCACCGTATACTGTGTTTTACCTGTTGCCAAATAGATGATAATGAACAGAAGTAGAAAGAAAAAAACATAGTAATCGTGTTCCATTGTGATCATAATATGTGACATTATTATATACTGTATTAACACATGACAAAACTATCAAAAGTTTAGCAAATTGTCTAGAAAGTTGTTTAGATATTTCTATGGGAAGCCAAAGACAGCAACAATGGGTCGAAACAGCGTGAGATGAATCTCTGTGTTTGAGATTCAACACTGTTATTTGAACTTGTGAAGTGCGATTCATGTTAGCGACAAGTTTGTTCAAACGATTCACCTCAGTGAACCAAATCCAAAGTGGATTAACCGATTCGATTCAGTCAAGTGAAATAATACTTGTTAAATATATCCTAGCTGCTGTTTTCGATCAAGTTACGTTGCTTATGTTTCGGTCACAAACTTTTCTTCCAAAATAATCCTTTGAATCGGTTTGACCGACTGTAAAAAGAACCAATAAAAAAGACTTGTTCAGCAATTAGTTAAATAACACATCCCAAAAACACTTAATACCTTACAACACCAAAGAAATACAACCTTATTGAAAAATGAAGGTTGAATTGTCATTGAAATGATTCAGTGCTGATTAGCGAAGGCCAAACGGGCTAGAGTTCCACAGACTAATTAGACGAGATGTTGACTTAGTAGGAGTGACTGCTTTTCTCTTTCCTTTCATCACATCTCTGATATTATTCTCTAGAGAGAGACACTCAACCCTCACCTGAACACACGCTGAATGAAGTCTGAACAGATTCATGCAGTGTGATGTCACTGCTCAGCGTTTAGCATTAGCAAAGCTACAGTATGCTGTGAATTATGAATTATGGCCTATTTAAACCAGCTGTGACAATATTAACTGCCAGAGTGATTGTTTTAACAGACAGGTTATGCAATCACATCGCAACAAATCTGACACAATAGCTTGGTGTTTCTGCACAGCTGCTTCTAATGACAAACTCAACCTAATGTTTATAATAAAGAAACTCCACCAAATATCACATCAGTTCAGCAAATGTCCATCCTTTCATCAGCTGCACTTGGTTCATCAGCCCAAATCACCTACTGCTATGCAATGAAATTATGTTTTAAAGCCAAAAAAAGTGTTGCAAATAATGTGTACAGCATTAACATAACTCTTTTTGATCTGATCAATCACATCATTAATTAACGTTAATGTAAATGGGTTTTTATTTATTGTTTTCTAATATTATTTTAAAATAGTTAACTAAAACAAAACTTAAATTAATAAATTAATATTAAAACCACAAAAATATTTTGTTATTTGAAGTAAAATAAACATTAATTGAAATAAAATAAAATATCATTTTTTTAAGTTGCCGAGGCATTTTAATTGAGTTTAACTTGGTGTACTAAAATAAGTAAAACATACATAAAAATTAATTAAACACACACACACACATAATCAAAAGCTACTAAAAATGACAAAAACACAACAAAATTACTAAAACTAACTAAAATTAAAATGAAAAATGAAAAAAAGGAAATATAAAAATAAAAGTGTTTCAAAATATTAATAAAAATATAACAGTATCTCACTGATACTAAAATAACAGCCAGATTCACATAGAAAACAGCTATTTTACATTGTAATAATATTTCACAACTTTTACTGTATTTTTACTGTATTTTTACTGCATTTTTTATCAAATAAATGCAGCATTGGGGAGCTGAAGAGACTTCTTTAAAAACATTAAAACATTTTAATTATTTTACACTTTTATATATTTATAAATATTTTATATATTTATACAATATATATAATGTACACATGTATATATAATAGAGCGAGATACACTAATAATAAATTCAAAGTCAATTAGAGTCAAGTTTACTAGCTTTTATTCCAGTAAAATATATATATATATATATATATATATATATATAACCAACAAACTTGTCAGATTCTCATGGTGCACCCCTGCCAGACCATAACAGGCACAAGCATGGACTCAATAAGTCAGACGGTTTAATGAGGAAACGCTAATCACAGCCAGACCACAAAAACTGCTAATCAGGCCGGACAAACCGACTGTATAGAAGTGAGCAGCACTTAACGGTGAGAAATGCACTTTATAGACAATACTGTGATTTATTCCTCACTGCATCCAGCTGAAGTCTGCCATTGTTCCAGCTAACATGCAACACTCTCACAACTTTTACTAGTGTTTTTTGTTTTTTATTAAACTTACATACAAGTTACGACAAAATGTTCTTAAAGTATTGTTTATGGAACATTCTTATAACTTTACAACATGTTCAATTAACTTTTATTTTGGGTGAAAATAAAGTAGAGCATTTTAAGAAATGTTTTTGCAACATTTAAATAACATTTTAATCAAAACTAGAAACATTTCATAACAATGTTTTTATAACCTAAATGTGTTACCTGGGTATACTGACTAAAACCTGTAACCTGTAAAGTATTTTCTGATTCTGTTTGCAGTCAATTACTGTTCTGATCTTATCATATATACACACACACAGCCATGTATATTTCTATATATTTTGAGAGTTTTGCTTTTGCAAATTTGACTAATAAACAGTTAAAATATAAAATAAAACTGCATCCTCACAGCCTTAAAAGCACCCAAACTGAGCCATATTTATCGTAAAGGAGTTCACATGAGCTTCAGTGATTCTTCTTCTTCAGCGATAACAGCCTGGAGGAGCGTTTCACACGGCTTAAAGTTCATTATGCTGTTTATGGGTGTAAACAATTCCCAAAATGACTGAGAAACTTCAGACATATATTGATAATAGAGCAAAATATTTGACTTCTGAAGGATGAGCAATGCTTTCTGTTTTAGCCAACACAAAGAATCGTTTTAGATCCCACGGTTCATTCATTCATGTCAAGAAAAGCCCTTTATTGCCATATAAAAGAGCGATTATTGTGCTGCTGAACAGTAAGATAATTACATAACGATACTGGTTATGATGAACAGAAAACCGACAGTCCTGGAAATCTACAGATTCTGAGAAATGGAAGACTTTTTCAAACTAAAAACCTTTTAAAACCTTGCATAAGTCTGTTTCACATGAGTAATTTTAAAAGGGGTTTTCAACATTTTGCTAATGTTCCCATTAAGCTATGAAAACATTATTTCTGAATGTTCTCTGACGGTTCAAAAGGTCCAATTTTAAAAATGTTTTAAAAACGTGTTTCCTTGGTTACTTGAACATTACAGGAACATTCCATTTGCAAACATTATGGAAACATTAGTTTTGAATGTTCTCTGAACGTTCCGAAACACGTAGATACATTTAAAAAATGTTACATGAACTAAAACATTAAAAAAAGAATGATTTCATGAATGATGTATAAATCATTTTTTTTGTGCTAATATTATTAATTACCAGATAACTTTGAAGAAAAATTCTATTAATGTTACCGGAAGAATGTTTGCTCATAACTTTGAGACAATCCCATCTAACAAAAATATGTTCAAAGAACATTTTCATTAAGTTATGAAAACTATTCTCTGAAGGTTCAAAATGTCCAGTTTTTAAAATGTTTTAATAACATTTTTTTTCTTGGTTATCTAAATGTTACGTGAACATTTCATTGTATCATTTTGCAAACATTGTGAGAATGTTACTTTAACCATGTCTGCAAAAAATTTCCATGTATAAATAATGCTTTTGTGCATTTTGAGAACATGTTTAATGACCGGATAACCTTGAACGTTCTATTAATGTTACTGGAAGAACATTGAAGGAACCTTGCCAGAATTTTAGCTGGGAGACAACCAATCTAAACAGTGTTGCCCTCATTAAATATTCATGAGCTTTGTACAGTCACAACTTAAGGGTCAAAGAGAGAGAGAGAGAGAGAGAGAGAGAGTGGAAAATAGTTGTTAAAAACTAAATGATGTCTGTTATGGGGCTCAAAAACCTAAATAACATTTCAAGTGAACCTCAGGGGGGAAAAATAACAATAAATAAAAATATGAGTCACAGAAAGAGGAAGAGGAAAAAGCCCTCGGTTGTATGCTGAATGCATTACTGTGCCAAAGCCAAAAAGCTGTATCAGCAGTCTGGAGAGAAACCAAAGCCATCGTCGTCAGAAGCAGCCGTGGCACCTCTGGCTCTGGAAACGCAGCCGCAGATCAAACACATGTGCTGGAGTCCAGATTACATCATTCTGTGGCAAACCGGCGCACAACATAAACGAAAACCTCAGATAGAACTCAACATATGAGACCCATTACAGTATAAAGACACAGTCAGGGGACACATTCAATGTGAAAGTTTCTATAACATCTCGAGTCGTGCCATATATACCATGGAAGAATTGTGTCAGCTGCTGGAAAGAGAAAATAATTAAGTGATATCACGAGATAGACCATTAACATGATATAAAATGACTCATTATGTAATAGTGTCTGTTACACTGAATGATGCTGAAGCTGATTTTCCAGCTAACAGAAAATGTTCTCAGTTACATTAATAGAATGTTTTTTCAAGGTTATCTGGTCTTTAATAATGTTCTCACAATGTTAGCACAAAAACATAATTTATGCATTGTTCATGGAACATTTTTTTCTGAAATGTATCTACTTGTTTCAGAACGTTCAGAGGACATTCAAAAGTAATGTTCTCATAATGTTTGCAAAATGATACAATGGAACGTTCCCTTAACATTCACATAACCAAGAAAACACAATGTTCAGAGAACATTCCGAAATAACATTTTCATAACTTAATGGTAACAATAACAAAATGTTCTTAGAACATGTTTTTGCTAGTTGGGGTCCTCTTAAAGTTATGAACAAATGTTCTTCCATTAACATCAAGAGAACGATCATTCAAAGCCTGGTTTTAAGGTTAAGGTTTTCAAAACATTATCACAAAAACAATATTTATACATCATTCACTGAATGTTTTTCTTGTAAAATGTTTGTCGTTTTAACATTTTTAAAATGTTACTTGTTTCAGAACGTTCAGAGAACATTCAAAAGTAACATTCTCATAATGTTTCCAAAATGATACAATGGAATGTTTTCTTAACGTTCGTATAACAATGAAAACATTCAAATGAACATTCAGAGAACATTCCAAAATAACATTTTCATAACTTAATGGGAACGTTAGCAAATCTTAGAACATCTTTGATAGCTGGGTTCTTCAGTAATCTGTCAGTTGCTCTTCATGGAGCTTCATTTCAAGAAAAACGCAAGAAAACCATCGCAGCAAAAGAGAAACGTCTGCAATCTGTCACTCTGTCACTCTGTTTGACTGAACTACACATTAGTAACACTAATACACCACATTATTGCCTAAGCAGGATAGTTATTAGCTTTGGCTTCCTGTGTGTTACTAACTGTACTTCTACTACAAATCTACAGTCTGGGAATGATTTGGAAAACCCCTCATTTTTGTGGCCACTGCTGGAAAAATATCATCATGCGACTGTTTACCTCAAACGAGGAGAAAAAACAAGTCAGTAGTCAACATGAAACAGCATTCGGAAACCATGATGTGATGCATCTGAGTGAAACAGAAAAAGCAGCGTAATGCAGGGCTCAAGTTTTTTTCATGGTGGATTGATTTGATAAAGTAATCATATTTAGATAAAAAGATGAAAAGCATTGAAGACAAACATAATTCCTTTAAAAAAGCATGCACTAATGCATCATGCACAATTGTTTTAGTATCACTGAGATACTATTATCGTATATTTTGAATAATTTTTTATTCTTATATTTTCCATTTTAAGTTTAATTGCAGTTGTTTTTGTCATTTTTAGTAGTTTTTAAAAACCTTTTTATAAAATTTTATCTCAGTTTTACTTATATTTTAGTACATCAAATTAAACTTAATGAAAATGAGAAATAGCTAAAATAAAATAAATGATAAGGTATAAATTAGTTTTTAAAATACATTTTTTATATTTTATTTAAATATTTTTTTTAGTTAACTATTATAAACCTGCCAATAACAGGAATTAAAAGTTTTATTAATAATTAAAAGAGTTTTAGTATCATTGAGACACTTTTATAGCTTTAATTAACACTTTTTATTATATTTATATCTTCCATTTTTTAGTTTAATGTTAAACTTTAAAGTTTTAGTAATGTAGTTTTTTATATATGATTTAAAAATATTTTTATTTATTTTTATTTCAGTTTAAGTTATTGTAGTACATGGCACTGTACTTTTTAAAAATACTCATTTTTATTTCAGTCGTTTTTTTTTATTTAAAGTCATTTTTATGGCTTTAGTTTTGGTTAACTATGATAACCCTGCTAGGAGCATGATTTAGGAGAGAAATTCAGCTTCATTTGACTTTAAGGGCCCTTCATGCACAAACAGGTCTGTATTGTGTAAAGCTGTATTGTATCTGCAGATGTACTGAAACACAAGCATCCACACAGCAGAGATTCAGACTTCTCCTTCATACTACAACACGCCGTACATCAGAGAGACAGAAACGCTGAGTCGCCTGTTTTCCACTCGTGGCTCTTCTGCATGTTCTGTTCTGCTGAAGGAAGCATTTAAGAAGGACAAACTGAGCAACAGCTGTGTTTACATTTACATTAATGCATTCGACTGACGCTTACACTCAATTTAAATTCCGTTGCATTCAAGGTTCATACATTCCCTGACAATTCATAGCAGATTTCAGTCAAAGGAAATGAAAAATCGTAAAAGCAAAATGATGATAAATAGAATGGTGATGAAATATTAACCAGTGCTGGGTAGATTACTTACAAATTGTAGTCTGTTAATGATTACAAATTAAATGCTGAAAATTGTAGATTGACACATTTTTATGAATAATTTGCTGTGAGAATAATATGTAATCAATAAAAAGCTACTGTAATCTGATTATGAGCATTTTATGTAATATTGTACACTATATTGCCAAAAGTATTGGGTCGCCCCCTTCTAATGAACAGGTTTGACTACTTTAGTAATTTCTATGAGTACAAATCTTAATGTTAAAGCATATAATGATATTCTAGGAAATTGTGTGCTTCTAATATTATAGCAACAGTTTGGACAGGACCCTTTTCTATTCTAACGTGACAATGCCTCTGTGTATAAGACAAGGTTCAAAAAGAAAATGATTGATTGAGTCAGTGTGGAAGAACTTGACTGGTCTGCAGAAAGCCAAGTCCCAATCCCAGTTGAACACTGGCTCTGGTGTGACTGTAAATGCAGATCTTGAGCCAAAAACTCATCACTAAACACCAATCACTTGTACATATGGGTACAGTCATTTTAGACACGTCCAAAACTGTTGCAACAGAGATGGAAATACAGTTTTTAAATACATGAATTATGTTCCCTTCGTTGTTGCCACAGTTTTGTTAGTGCCTTTTTCTGTTCTAAAGAAGGAGGTGTCCCAATACTTTTGTCCTTATAGTGTCTATACAAGTCATTGGTGTTTGGTGATGAGTTTTTGGCTCAAGGTCTGCATTTACAGTCACACCAGAGCCAGTGTTCAACTGTGATTAGGACTTGTTGACTTATTGACTTATTAGGACTTATTGACTCAATCAATCATTTTCTTTTTGAACCTTGCCTTATACACAGAGGCATTGTCATGTTAGAAGAGAAAAGGGTCCTGTCCAAACTGTTGCTATAATAGTTAAAAGCACAATTTCTAAAGAATATCATTATATGCTTTAACATTAAGATTTATACTCATAGAAATTACTAAAGTAGTCAAACCTGTTCATTAGAAGGGGGCGACCCAATACTTTTGGCAATATAGTGTATATGTAATACATATGCAATATTTTATGTAACATAATTTATACCATATAATCAGTTACTGTTCATAATGTATTGTTTTCACTGTGGGATGTTGTTTTTCTAGCGTAAAATCTGCTTGAAATTTTCAGCACATCATAAATTAGTATCAGCTATCAATCCCTCGTGCAACACACCCTGGGATTTGATTTATTCATGTCATAAACTGTCTGTCGATGTTTGCTGGTGTTTCTCAACACTGAACTGTGCTCTGCTTTCACCTTTAGATCCTGTTTTTGTAAAACTTCATGCTGAAGATAAGAGATATACAGAAATAAAAGCACTAACTTTCTGTCATCACTTGCCTTAAAATGACCAGCGTTTGTATTCATGACAGGAATAACAGCCTCGTAAACAAACAAATAAATATAAAAAAGACCAAAAATATCTTTGTTAAAATATGTTTTTGAAATGTTTATTTTTATGTAAAATTTTATATGACATTTTTCATTTTTCTAAATAGAAATCTATCTATAAACCTAATATATAAAGTCATCTGTATATTTCAAGCCAAGAAAATGCTGTAAGACTGGAAATGTATTTTTTTTGCCTCTGAAATATATTTTGAAGTACAATTTGGTATTTTCACTTTCAAATAAATATTTTATTGAGCTTCAATGTTTAATATTTAATATAACAAATATTTAGCATATATTTTAGCCAGAAAAACATTGTTTGGTAGTATGTAGCGTTTAAGAGATTTCTGAGCTCAGTATGTGAAAAACTGTTAAATTAGTTTCTGCAATTCTGTACAGTTTTTACTAGTCAATTAAATACTATAAACACTGAGCATCTTTCACAGAAGAACCTGTGCAATGAAATGCATTTTGCAAAGTTCAAACCCCACAACAACGAGAAACCATTCACAGTTCTAGTGATGCATGATGTTTTGACGTCATTTGCCTTTTCTAGTTCCAGTCACTGACCTGGTGACGTTACCGTAGCAGAGACGGTCAGATAGTGAGTCAAAGGCGTTTCTGTAATTATCTTCATAAACATCAGACGTTTAGCGTGTCTCCTCAGTCTTATTTTAACTTTCCGCTGCTGAAACCACATGTGAATGAAGTGACATCAAGACTCATAGATCATGGCATGAAAGGCTTTTATTTCTTTTTGGCAAGTAATAAATATTATGTTTTGCATTCACAGTCTTAGACCACATAACTATAGTGGCTCCACGAAAGCTTATTACAATAAATTAAGCATGAATCTGTGTTTCAGAGGTCACCGGCGGTTCTCTCTCTTTTCTTCGGTGGTTTTTGGGCTTGTGTTTTCCTGGATCTGCTCTCAGGAATGCAATGACAAAGTGCTACATTTGGAATTCATTTTTGCCCTCCACCCATATATTACACAAGGGCCGTTAACTGGAAAAAGGACATACACTGGGGTTCAAGTCTGAAACCTGGAAATAAACTGATGCTGAGACACATTCCTGCACTATTTTTTATGTGACTAATCAGATTCAAGTAAACGATCATGTGATTCTCAGATGAGTTGTTCTTCCAGGGAACATCATGCTGAATCAGGTTCAGGGTTATAATCCTTAACTAAAACTAAAACCAAAACCAAAACCAAAACCATAGAAAACACTTTCATTACTTGAAATAAAATAAACATTAACTTTCTGCTAGATGCTGAGGCAACATTTTTCGTTTCTTTTTAGTTTAAGTTAAAACATTAAAATAACTGAAACTAAATAAATTCAAACTAGTTAGTAAGTAGATTTAAAATCTTAACAAAAACTATAATAGTATATAATTTGACAAGCTTCTACCAAATTACACCAACAACAAAACAGTCTTATATGTTTAGCTGTATTTTATTTATTTATTTATTTTTTAATTAATTAATTAATTTATTCATTTTTAATAAATAAATAAATTAATTATTTTTTTAAATTAATTAATTAATTAATTATTATTTTTATTTTTTTTGCTTGTTGCATTGTTTCCAAAGGAAGCGTGATTCTGCCAAGGGATTAAAAAAAAAGTAATTGCAACTTTTTATCTCATAATTCTGACTTTTTTCTTGCAATTCTGATTTTATATCTCACAATTCTCATCTTTTTTTTCACAGTTATGAAGAGACAGTTAATAACTGCGAGATATGAAGTCAGAATTGTGAGATTTAAACTCACAATTCAAAGAAGAAAAGACAAAATTGTAAGAAAATAGAAAAAGAAAAAGTTGCAATTACCTTTTTTATTTTCTATTCCATGGCAGAAACGTACAGGAATATATGAATGAATGAATGAATGAATGAATGAATGAATAAACAAATAAATAAGCAGAATTGCAAGATGAAAACTCAGGATTTTGAGAGAAATTGTCAGAATTCTGACTTTACATCTGAATTTAATTCTGACATTTTTTCCTCTTGAAATTGTGATGAATTGTGAGAATCACAATTGCAAGAAAAAAGTAAGAATTGTGAGATAAAAGGTTATAGCAATTATCTTCTATATGTTTTATTCTGTGGTAGAAAACAAAACAAAACAAAAAGATAAACTCAGGTTTCTGAGATTTTTCCCCCCCTCAGAAACGTGAGAAAAAAGCCAGAAAAACTTGCAATTAACATTTTTATTTTTTAATCCTGTGGTGGAAACAAGCTTCCATATTTCCTTGCCCTTCACAAACCTAACAACAACAACAAAAAAACAATAAGTTAAACAATTTTGGTACTCCTCTCATCTGAGTCCTCACATAAACCCATTTGAGGTTTGCAATAAACTACAGGCCATGAATGAAATTCTTAAGCGTTTTGTTGATTTGTGTATTTATGTTGCTGCTGCAGATGTTCCACACGCAAAAAAAGACACAATGAACTTTAACATGAACTTGACATCATCCGGAGAGCCTGTACATCTGCACGTTTCTGAGTGTTTATGAGTGACCTGCTCTGCCTCGACTGTCCCTGAATGACCAGATGGTTTGTTCTCCATCCACATTCAAACTGTATTATGACTTCAGTAACATTCAGAGGATCCCAACAGCCATTACATCAGCCTCACAGAACGCTTACACTTCGCCAGATGATGCATCACCGCAGCCGGTGGGGTCCAGCATACAAACACACATCTCAAACACTACAAACACTTTATGAGGCGTCTGGGGAGATTTTAACACCATATATGAAGCCATTCAACCATCTGATGCATGTTTTCTCTGGCATCACTGCATGCAATTACAAATGCATTTACAGTATAATGTGATTAAAGAAGTGTCAATAGACATTACGCTGATGCCTAGAACCGCCTTCATACACTTCAGCTATAAAAAAAAGTGTCAAATGACATTTTAAAGCTTCATATCCTTTCTTCACCACTAACCATTGCTGAAATGAACAGCAAGAAGTGCAATAAAAATCTAACTGTGCACTGTAGGCAATGCATGTTCGTGACTCAAATAAAAGCAATAAATCTCATATTTGTGCCAATAACAGCATATGAATGACTTGGATCAGCTCTGTTATTTTTAGTTGTAATACAGAATTATTTAACATTGTTTTGTTATTTCAGCCCTAATCTCAATGCTTATTTTAATGTCAAACAAAAAACATCTGTGTGTCACCCACAGAAAACTCAGCCCTGCATATTATTATATTATATGACCCTAACTGATACTTTGCTAAACTCCGCCCGCTTGGTTACTGTTGCTAAGCTTTACAAAAAATTGCATGGATTGTCTTTATTTTGGAAAGATGTGTTGATTGGTTTTATTAATACAAACAACAGTTCTGAAAATGAGCTTTATATGATAAATCTTTAAGTAGTCTTTTTACATACATAAATGCAAATTCTTCAATTATGAACCATTTGATGGAATTTCTCAAAGAATTTTCACAATATTTTGAAACGCTCACTGATCTGAAAATACAAAAGTGAGGAAAACACTTCTTGTTATCAGTCACTATCAAGATTCCACAATAGAGTTTATTACTGTGTTGCTACTTTTGACATTATTATGTACATTTTTTATTATCCCAACTAACAAAAATATGTTCTAAGAACATTTTAATAACATTCTCATTAAGTTATGAAAATATTATTTCTGAATGTTCAAAATGTCCAGTGTTTTAAAAATGTTTTTTCTTACTCACGCAAATGTTAAGTGAATGTTTTATTGTATCATTTTGCAAACATTATGGGAACGTTACTTTTGAATGTTCTCTGAAAGTTCTGAAACAAGTAACATTTGAAAAACGTTAGACAATTGTCCAACTAAAACAGTTCCGAAAAAACTTTCCATGAATGACCAAATAACTTTGAATGAACATTTGAATGTTTCTGGAAGAATGTTTGTTCATAACTTTGAGAGAACCTTGACAGAACGTTCAGACAATGTTATTTATTTATTAATCTTCTTTCCCCATGGCTGTTGTTGTTATTTTATTTAGTTTTTTCTCTTGCTTGTTATTCCGTTGTACTGTAATCTTATCTGTTGGTTTACAAATAAATAAAAAGAGACCATCCCATAGGAATTAAATGAGATTTCAAGAAGAGTAAAATGCGCTCATAAAGCTGTGGAAACTCACTGGATATCATTCTTACGTGTGTTGTTATCTGCTGTTTAGGGAATAATAGTCTCTATCCTTTGTCCTCTGCATCACCTCAAGTTTCCGATCACTTAGTAGGCTCAAAAACATGATTTTTTCATTACATGAGCTTTAAATCTTATAACTCTTTAACAATTTTTGTAGTCTGGTTGAGGTGATAGCAGAATAAGGTCATCACAATAACTTTAATTTAAGACAAGCATTGCAGAGTAAAACTGAGTCTGATAATCTGCAAGTGTACTGATGTGACAGAACTCTAAGGGTTTGGGTGAATTTCGTCTGTAGTTGTGAAGTGTAAGTGTGATCTAATCTGTCAAACAAATCAAAGGGAGAGTCACACTGAACACAAAGACTGGAAATCTACGCTGTCACATAGATAAACATCATCCTCAACTAAGAGTTAATCTTCAGTTTGTGCTCCAGACATGAATGATCCCTCAAAGACAGCTGTGTGCAAAAAACACTTTATCACATGTGCACACGTCTCTCTTTTGCTGTTTCTCAATGCAGTCCTGTGGTGTGATTTCTTCCCCAGCTGTAATCATCATTATGACACTTGTTTTGAAGTGTTCAGTCATTAAATGACAGGTTCTCTCTGGCTGAGGTGCAGCGTTAGCATGAGCTAAAGACGCAAAAGCGGCTCTTTGCTGAGTCCTGTCTTTCTTTGTTGTCGCTTTTGGCTGTTTTGGATCAGCAGCATTTGCTTAGCGAGATAATATTTCGCATCGACATTTACAAGTTGAGGTAATTTTGAGGTAATCACGTCCCATTGCCAAGATATCATCACATCTTGACTTTAATATTGTTTTCTTTTGTGCCGAGCCAAATATAGAATGTTGAGGAAAATATTTGTGTCAAATGGATGATTTTTACAGCATGAACAGTGTCCATTAACAACAATACAAAAGACTGCTTTAAAGAAATTCAAAGGCTAAATAGCTTTTACATCAATAGAGATGCATTTACAGAAATATTGCATCAGTATTTATATCTGCAGTGATTTCACACCTTAGCAACTGCATAGCTAAAAACAGTCAAATTACCATAGCAACTGGATAGCAACACCCAGACAACCAGTAGGAAAACTCTAACAAGCATGTTGCAATGTGCTGAAAACCACTAGCATCATCTTAGCAACCAAATAGCAACACCCTTGCAACCACATAACAACTCACAATACCCTAGAAACTGGGTAGTAACGCCCTGGCAACCACTCTCAACAGCCTAATAGCATGATAAAAACTCTCATATACCATAGTAACTTAGAAACACCCTGGAAACACCCCATAATACTCCAGGAACTGCATATAAATGTGCTAAAATACAGTGACATCTTCTAAACAGCCACATATCAACACCCTGGCAACTGCATAGAAACATATTTTAAAAAACAAAACAACTCACGATACCTTAGAAACTGGGTAGTAACACCCTGGCAACCACTTTTAGCAACCTAGAGATGTGCTCAAAACCATTTTATCACCTAAGTAACTCAGCAACACCATGGAAACACGCCATAATACTCTAGCAACTGCATAGCAATGTTTTAAAATACTCAGCCTGCCTTAGCAACTGGATAGAACCACCTAGCAACCATGTACAGTATCTTAGCGACTGCATATCAATAATTCACATAACTTTAACAAAGTGGGAAGAAACACCCTGGCAACTACTCTCAATAGCCTAATAACTTAGCAACGCCCTGGAAACACCCCAAAATAAAAATCTACCGACATTATCTTAGCAACCACATATCAACACCCAGGCAACCACATTAAAAAAAAAAAAAAAAAAAAAACTAAAACAAGAAGTCACATTATCTTAGAAACTGGGTAGAAACACCCTGGAAACCACTCCCAACAGCCTAGTAACTTGGCAACGGCCTGGAAACATCCCATAATACTCTAGCAACTGCATAGAAATGTGTTAAAATCTACTGACATCATCTTAGCAACCACATAGCAACACCCTGGTTAAAAAACAAACAGAAAACAACAACTCACATCACCTTAGAAACTGAGTAGAAACACCCTGGCAACCACTCTCAACAGTCAAGTAAATTAGAAACAGCCTCAGGTTACCTTAGCAACTAGATAGAAATACTATAGCAACCACCATATGTGTTGCTCAATGAAATCAGCATTATTCCAAAATACCCTGGCAACCACATAGCAACGTATCAAGCAAAACTCAGGTGCTACATTATACTGTGATTAGAGGCTGAGGTCAAAGGTCAGGTATGTTCTGATGCTCAAGATGAGTGGCGGATCTAAACCCACAGACGAGGAGCTCAGTGAGTGTTTCATCTGAAATATAACGCAATCATCTCTTTTTCTCCGGCATGTGGGGACAAGTGATTCCCGCCTGTGCCAGATTCAGTCAGTCAGGCTCTCCATCTATCAGAGCGTCTGACCTCTGTTCTGAAAATCAGCAGGCATGAACCGGAGCGGCTGTCAAAGCGCGGGAATTAACCGTCGGCTGCTCTCAATGAGGCCATTGTGTGTGAAATATGCTGTGATACGGGTGATTCACACACAGAAGATGTAAGAGGAGGGTAAATATCTGCAGGGCAAGTACTTTCTGTTTGCTTTGGAATGAAATCATGATCAAGTTATGAGGAGGTTCCACATTTATCATTCTGATCCATCATGAAAGACTTTCTGCATGCTTTTTATTTTTATTTGTTAAAATAAAAAACACTGAAGCATTTTAGATTAGCATTTAGACTGATATAGACATTGTTTATATGTGACAGACTGAGTTATTAGTGGATTTGCATATTGCATTGTGCACAATAATTCATCCTATTATTACCATTACATAGCTCTTGTCATTTTACTATGGAAACTTGTTGCTGCCACTGAATAAAAATAAAAAATGTATCTCACAACTCTGACTTTTTTTCTCATAGTTGCTTGATATAAACTTGTAATCATGAGTTATAATCAGAATTGCATGATATAAAGTTTCAGTTGCGAGTTATAAACTCAAAATTGTGAGATGAAAAATCGCAATTACATTTTTTATATTTATTCAGTGGAAAAACTGGAAGGAAATAGTATTTTTTTTCCCTCAGAATTGGAATTTCAATTGCAAGTTTATATCTCACAATTGGGAGAAAAAAAGTCAGAATTGCAAGAACGAGTCTGAATTGCAAGTTTATATCTCACAATTCTGACTTTCTCACAACTGCAAATTTTCCATCCTTCAATTCTAACTTTATAACTCACAATTGCGAGTTTCTTAAAAAAAACAATTCTCAGAAAAAAGTCATAATTGCAAGTTTATATTTCGCAATTCTGAGAAAAAGTCTGAGAAAAAAGCTGTATTGAGACAAAAAAGTCAGAATTGCGAGAAAAAAGTCAGTATTGCAATAAAAAAAGTCAGAATAACAATTTAATAATTTAATAATATATATATTTTTTTCACAAATCCAACTTTATTTCTTGCAGTTGCAAATTTCTATCCCTCAATTCTGACTTTATAACTCACAATTGCGTGTTTTTTACAACCAATTCTGAGAAAAGTCAGAATAAAGTCAGTATTGCGATAAAAAAGTTAGAATTACAAGAAAAGTTTAAACTCCGGAATTCCGAATTTATATCATTGCAAGAAAATTGCAAGAAAAAAGTCTGAATTGTGAGATAAAAAGTTGCAATTGCTTTTTTTAAATGTTTTATTCAGTAGTGGAAATGGGCTTCCATATTTTGCAGACTCTTTCTAGGACAATGAAGCTTTTTGCCAGTGCTTTAATAATGCAACACAAATATTCTGCATGATAACACATGATTCAACAACACAAGAGTGTTCTTTGCTTCACTTTACCTGAAAGCAAACCTTGAATCTGTTGGGCAAGTTTCTTCATCCACTGCTTCATACGGACACATCAGAGCTTCATAACCTCAAATAGAAACCAACAAACCTTAATGTGTGAGATAATGGGACTTTCTGCACTAGAAGTCACACATCCACACCCATGAGAGCCACATGTGTGTCGTCACTGGGCGGGAAGTGTGCTGGTGGGACACACTCTGACATGCAATCTCTGTCTCAGATGTGCAATGCAACAAAGTGCATTGATTTTTAAGTTTTTTTTTGAAGCAAAATATGAGTGTTGCTTGGCTGTACAAAATCAACCACCACAGTGTTAAGGTTTTGGTGCTGCAATGTGGTCTATAGGGTTTTGTGTAGAACTGCATGATTAATTGAAATAAAATGGAAATTGTGATATGGCTTAGTGTGATAATCAAAGGCCATGACTTAATTGAATAAATACATGCACTGTGTTTTAGACTGAAGCAAGACTCTATGTTCATTTACATGTGAGTTGAACAAAAAGTTGTCAAACGAAACTATTTAACTATATAAAAAAAGTCATATTTACATTATTATTATTTTTTTTACATATTTTACATTTTTACATATTTACATTTTTTATTTTTATTCTGTGGAAAAATTGGAAGGAAATAGGCTTTTTAATCCCTCAGAATCAGACTTTGCTTAACTCGCAATTGCAAGTTTATATCTCACAATTGTGAGAAAAAAGTCATAAATGCAAGAAAAAGTCAGATATAATCTCGAAAATGTGATAAAAAGTAAGAATTGCAAGAAAAAAGTCTGAATTGCAAGTTTACATTTTGCAATTCTGACTTTATAACTCACAATTGCAAGTTTTTTACAACCATCCGATTACTTTACAGTGAAATATTACAATAGTCATTTGCTTTTGTTAAATTTAATTTCATAATATATATATATATATAGTAGTGTATATAACTTTATTTTACAGTGCAATTATTGTTATTATTTTATAATATTACTATAATAATGTTTCTTATTTTGTTTAATATTTAATTTAATAATAATAATAATAATAGCTATTTTTCAGTACAATTATTATTATTATTACATATTTTTTTTAATTTTAAAATAGTAATAATTTTTCATTTTTCAGTACAATTTCATTTTACAGTACAATAGTAATAATAAAAATAATAATAGTTGTTATTTTTATAATTATTTTTATAATTATTATTATCTATAATATTATAATAGTAATATTTAGTTTGCCATTTTTAGTAATAATAATAATAATAATAACTTTATTTTACAGTAAAATTACTAACACTTCTACTAAAAAGTCATAGTCATGACATAGTCATATGGATATATAATCAAAATCCTTTAGGAAAATTGTGCAACCCTACAAACAAACAGCAAACCTGGAGATATTGCTTTTTCATGCATTTTTTTTCTTTCAATTTTTATCATAAAACTTACTATTAGAGTTTTTACTCAAATAGGGTTGTCGTTGTTGTCTTCCCATCTCAGATGAAAAGAGTCCACCCTCAAGTCTCTGACTGCGAGTGCACATCCTAATCTATGATTTAATTCCTTGTCATTCTTGTAATCTTTGTGCACTTAAGCTCTACAGAATTCCTGTAATAACTGTATTCGGCTTTGCTCTCAGACATGCCAAATGCACATGAACACAAAACGAATGCCTCATCCAGACAGTTTCCCATGCTTGAGTTATTCGTCCGGACTCCTGAAAGCCTCCGCAGGCAGCCGTTCTGGAGCGAGAGGCAGAGACGCGGCTGGAGGGGGTGAAGGCCAATTAGTCTTATATCTGCTTCACCTCAACAGTTTTTCCAGGAAAGCCCCATGGCCTACAGAGAGAGCCTCCTGCATTTGCTCTGTCCCGTCTGAAACAATTACACACAGGGGTCTTTCAGCAGGGTCAGTCCAGACTATAACTCACGGACTGGAACGCTACTACACATTTCAGCCTTTAACCCTGTAAGGCCCACTGTTGGAATATTACAACATCAGTTTTAGCTTGACTAAAATAAAGCTGCTCATGTTTTTTTCTCTAAGACCATATTTACACAACTAATGGGTCCTATTGTTCAGCCTTGCAATGCTATTGGATGCTAGATTTTAAAAATAGGCCTATTTACCTGGTCAAAAACTCACACAACCTGCAAACTTCCATCTTATTATAGGTGGACTGGATAAATCTACATTCAAGTAAGTAAAATGCATATATATATATATATATATATATATATATATGTATATTATGTGATGCTGTCCAAAATGTGAACAGTGCCTTTGAAATGGACTGTGATACAAGAAAAGAAATTCAAGTCAAATTCACTTTCATTCAGTTCATAAGGTTTTGTAATATATGTTTTTTTTTCATAAAAATATGACTTATTTTATCATTATTGTGTGATTATTAGTCTGCATACATATATAGACTATTGTAATTGGGTTATAGAAGCATTTACCCAGCAAATGAACCTTTAGATATTCTCTATGTTTGTTCAGACAGTGAAATCTATGAAATCTATGAAATTCTACATTTTACAACATTACAATTACAACATTTCCCTAAAAACTGACTAAAATATCAAAAATATAAAAACACATTTATTTCTGTATTAGAGGCCTCCTACAACAACATTTAAAAGGTAAAATTTTTTGAATTTTTTCGGGTTTTTTTTTCTATATTTGGGTCTTTGAGGGTTAAACCAGCACATAAAGAGCACGATAGCACTGGTGCTTTTACAGTAGGATGTGTGTTGCTTTAAAAAGGATGAATTTAAACTTTTCTGAGAAAGATGTCTAAGGGCTAAAGTAATTAATAAAGTCCCTGCCACTAAAATGCAGTGTTAGTGAAAATATTTTTTCTCATTAATTTTTTTCCCCACAGGGATTTTAAAATGACTTTGTTTTCAAGCCACAAACCAAAACAACCAGCTGCATGTGAATCACAACACAACAAAATTTGATGTTAAACCAAGAATTGTTTAAAAATCAGACAAAAGACTGTGAACTTAACAGCTTTAATGAGGAAAAGAACTACAGTCCCCCTAAACATTGTTAACCTCAAAAGTTAAATTGGATTCATTCTAAAGTGCATAAATATAAATATTAATTTTGTTGTTTAGGCCAGCTCATAAGTGTGCATCTACCTGATTCCTTCGACAATAGGATTTTTCCACTGGCTTTTGGATTATTTTAGAAAATACGCTCTGTGGTCAACAAAAGTTTATAATTCTTACACATTTTGTTCATTGTGATATTCTTCACAAATGAACACAACATTAATGCTCAAAAACAATTGGGAAAGAACTACAGTCCCCCTAAGCATTGCAAATGGCACAATAGAATTAAAAACGATGGAGAAATCTGAAACTTGAATTAAAGATGTTGACTGTGTATATAGAAACAACATTTTTCATGTTTATTGCAAAATATGCATATATACCAATGTTTAAGTGGTTTGAGAACAAATAAAAACTATTTTACAGAACAATTATTATTTTTACTACATAATATTACAATAATTATTTTGTTTTAATTTCACAATACACTGTAAAAAAAATTCCGTAAAATTTACGGTAAAAAACTGGCAGCTGTGGTTGCCGGGATTCTACCGTAAAAAATACGGTAACAACGTTTTAGGTTTTACGGTTTTAACTTAAATTTACAGTTAAATACCGTAATTTCTTTAACTGATATAATGTTAATATACCAATCTATTAAAGTACTGAAATCTGTTTTGTAGCTTTGAAATACACTGATACCCACCAAAAGCAGGTGGTGATGAGAAAGTCACATGATGAACCAAAGCCCATCACAAGCAGCTTTTAAATAATAGCATATATAGAAGGTGCTCAGTGTCATTCACACAAACACTAAACACCATCATGCTGAGACTCATTAAACTGAAATATGCTATAAACATTAATTTAACAACATTAGATGTAACATACAACCCTAATAAACATAACTGATAAGAAAAACCTAAGAAGGAACATAGTTATTTCAAAGAAAAAATATCAAATTCAAACAGAATTTGAAATGCAACGCAGGAAATTCTGGGAACGTCAGTTTACGGTTTTTCCCTGTAAATTTTACAGGAACTTTCCGTTAACCATTTAACAGGTTTTTACTGTAGCATTTTCACAGTTTTTTCACAATCATTTTTTACAGTGTAGTAAGAATTTTATTTTACAGTTTATTTTACAGTTTTACAAATTAACAACAACAAACAACTATTATTATTATTTATGTTATTATTATCTATAAAATTACAATAGCAATATTTAGTTTGACATTTTTAGTAATAATAATAATAATAATAATAATAATAGTAATAATAATATTAAAAATAATAACTTTATTTTACAATAAAATTACTACTACTACTACTACTACTACTACTACTAATCACAACACTAAAAAAATTTGATTTTAAACCATGAATTGTTTAAAAATCAGATAAAAGACTGCAAACGGCTTTAATAAGGGAAAGAACTACAGTCCCACAAAGCATTGCAAATGACATAATCAAATAAAAAATGATGGAGAAATATAAAACTGTTGAATTAAAGATGTTGACTGTGTATACAGAAACAACATTTTATGTCTATTGCAAAATATGCATATATACCAATGTTTAAGTAGTTTGAGAACATGGGCGGAGCTTTTTGCTTGTTTGATTTGCTTGGTTCTTTTCTCTGATTGGTGGATATTTCTCTGCAGAACTGTGGGTAATGTAGTTTCCCCCCCCCATGAATTCCACTGTCAAACATCAATATTTTAAAAAAAAGTGACTGGTGGCTTGAACAAAAGTGTATACCATTGATTTACAACCTCATAGTTCACCAAAGGCCAGTCTTTAACAGTTTTTAAGGTGGAGAAAATGAATGGGATTTTTGACTGTTGCACTCTACTAGTTGCCCATGCAACTTCTATTCTAGTGGATTTTCCCAGCGTGTTAATGCTTCGGTCCATTCAAACACCTGCTGGGGCCATTAAAGGGGCCAAATCTCAGTGAGAAATAACACGTGACTGGAAAACAGCACCTGACCCTTTCCTCTGGGTGTTCAAAATCCAGCTAAGCGATTAAAATCCAGAACTGAGAATCACTGACAGAAACTCCAAAGCAAAGACAGCAGAAGTGAACAAAAGCCAAGACTGCCTGCCGTCCTCTACGTAGAAAACAAACAAGAGAACAAACCCAAAAGCCCAGCGCTAATGGAATATGCCTGTGGTGCTCTCCAGCATCAGAGCCAAACTATGTCAGAAGTAATTACAGTTTGCAGGGCAATAACAAGTCATTTGCGGAGTAATTGTATCCACACCCTTTCCTTCAACAGGCAGTGCATTCCACTATCAGCAGCTTTCCATAGCATCAATCACAGCTCATCTGAAGCATGGATAGCATCGATACCTACAGCACAAACAGGAACACACAAAACATGAGCCCTGTGGGACGCTGCAAATGCAAGCATAAATAAAACCTACAGAATGGCTTTCTTCCAAAACCTAGTGAGATGTCTTCTAAGTCAGCATCATAACCAAGGAGGAACCTCAAAAGAGAGTTTGGATTCATTTATAAATTATAAATGTTAAGATTTTTGTTGGCCAACCCGTAAGTGTGCATCAACCTTGACAAAAACCCAATAGGAATTTTTACTATTGTAGAAAATAAGCTCTGTGGCCAGCAAAAGTTTCTGATTCGTACACATTTTTTTCATTGTGAAAATCTTCACAAATGAAACACAACATTAAAGCCTAAATACAACCGTCAGAAGTCAAAAGCTAAGCATATAAGCTATATAAATATAAATGAACTACACCATGATAATGACATTAGGATTCCGACCACTTTTTAATTCTTTATTTGAAAACATTTCTCCTTAAGTTTGAGTTTTGAGAATATTTTGCAAGAGCAATTATAAACACAACAAAGCTGTGAAAGCGACTAGTGAGTTGTTTTCTCGTAACACATTACAAGTAATGTGAGCTATGTAATCAGATTACTTTTTAAGTAATTAGTAAAGCAACGCATTACTTTACACGTATTGACTGACAGCTCTTGTGTTGCCATGTTGAGAGAAATCGGGAGTAAATGCACAGGCATTGTGTGCGCTGCACTTACTCCCGATTACTCCTGATTTCGACATGTTCTTGTAATGCATTACTTTACTTGTTACTTGAAAAAGTAATCTTACTTTACTAGTTACTTACTCCCGACCTACATGATGTAAGCTGCGATTTGGACACCTGAATGTCAACATGTATTTACACAAAAACATCTAATTTGCACAAAAACAGGTTCGGTATTCCTCAAAATGAATAAAAACATGTATTTAATCCCATTTTATACCCAATGTCTTTGCTGCTGACCTTCGATGATCCATACCAATAGGCAAAAATGACTTTAGATAAACAACATTAGTGCTTTATCTATCATCTCCTGCGTCCTATTCTTCTTGTAATCCAGAATGGCAGCACAGCTGAAAGGTTTATTTGATCTGCACCCTCTACAGATGTAAATTTGTCAAAAATAAAACTTTTTTAATATTAAAAACAAACAAGCAATCCCAGCCCAGATGAGATAAAGTAACGCAAATGTAACATAACACATTAACTAAGTAATGCAATTAGTTACTTTTTTAGGGAGAAACACAATATTGTAATGCGCAGCTTTAAAAGTAACATTCCCCAAACCTTAGAGTGATTATGTTTACCACTTTTCAAGTCAAAGTTTTTAAAAAATCACTGGGTTTTACTGATGTATTTTATGTTGGAGAATAAAACATGAAAGTAACTTGAGCTTGTGTTCACCTTATTTTAGGCTTTTAACCATAAACCCATTCAATACCTCACTGACGTAAGGAGAACAGAACCAGAAATCATAAAGATACATTATCCTTGCACCAGTTTAGAGAGTTTGATGCTAGCAAATTGCTAAAATAACAACAAAAAGGCACATTCAACTACGCTGTTAAAACAAATGCAAATCTGCTTAAAATGAAACGTTTGTTATGATTATGTTGCACAGCAGTGGTTAAGTGGACCGTGCTAACCAGAAAAACCTGGACTTCTTGGGAAAACAGTCCTCGATAGAGCTCTTATTAAATTAAATATAAGTATATCTACAAATCAGCCATTTCTCAAATTCCCAACTCGTATTTGTGCAATGCATTCTGGGATTAGAGTTTGGCCTAAATGCAGCAGTACCTTTTTGAACAACCTTCAAGTCGGGAGCGCCTATGATGACTTAACATGACCGTCTGAAACAGAGCAAATGACTCCTTAACATTACACACTGTCATTAAGCGTCTGGTTGTCATGACTTGTTTACTAACCACTTTCATGTAAATGTCAGGAGTTGCATTTGACGCAGCAATAGTTTTGCTCATGAGTGTAATTATTATTATTATACATAAAGCAGCAGCACTTCAGCGATTTCAAACTGTAAAGACCTTGTTCATAAATATAGGCAGGATCTTTTCATCTCAATGCTCAACCGCAGTAAAGCGTGTCCCTCCAGGAAAACGTCTGGAATGATAGAGTGCAGATTCCGCTGTAATTCTGCTCCAGATGATGGAGGAGTAGATGTGGATCAAGCTGGGCAGTAAATCGCTGTCAGACTGACTCCACGAGTGGCTCCGAAGGTTCAACGCACATGTTGTTTCTGTGTCAGCGGATGGTGCAACCAGCTTCGTCTAGACAGAGGATAAAGCACATGTCAGCGTTCTGAAGAAATTGCAATGCACATGTAAACACACAGTACACAAGCAGATCATATGAGATCTGATCTGGTTAGATATGGTAAGAACATTCTGCTAATGTTCCCATTAAGTTGTAAAATGTTATTTCTGAGTTCTCAAAGCTTCTTCCTAGATTTTTTTTCTTGGTTATGTGAACGTTAAGGGAACATTCCATTTGATTGCTGCAAACATTGTGGGAATGTTACTTGTGAATGTTCTCTGAACGTTCTAAAAAAGTAGCAACTTTTAAAAACTGTTAGATGAACTAAAGTGTTTTAAAATACATTCCATGAGCTATGTATGAATACTGTTTTTGTGCTAACATTATTAAAAACCATAAAAATTTGAATGAAATTTCTATTAATGTTACTAGAAAAATGTTTGATCATAATTTTGAGACAATCACAACAAACAAAAATCCCATTTAGTTATAAAAACATTATTCCTCAGTGTTCTCTAAACATTTAAAATGTCCAGTTCTTTTTTTCTTTTAAAGTTATATTTTTTAATGAACATTTTTATTTTCTTGGTTATGAAAACATTATGGGAACATTCCACTTGATCATTTTGCAAACATCACCGGAACGTTACTATTGAATGTTCTCTGAATGCTCTAAAAACAAGTAGTAACATTTAAAAATGTTTTAAAACGTTTAATTAACAATGTGTAAATGATGTTTTGAGAACACTATTAAAGACCAGATAACTCTAAATGAAGGTTCTATTAATGTTACTTAGAACAGGCATCAAATGGACTTCAACATCACAAACATTAAGCATCTGACATCTATTCTAGTCTTTCTTTAAAAACATTTTCCTTTAAGATTTGAGTTAGAATAGCGCGCAAGAGCGATTATAAACACAATGAGGCTGTGAAAGCGACTAGTAAGTAGTTTTCTTGTTCGGTGTGATGATATTTATTGTCCCGACAACCTCTCTAGTCCCATTTAGACACTTTTCAGAACAAGAAAAAGCTTTTAAAAAATCACAAGGAGGTATTACTGATGTGATTTATGTCGTAAATTAAAATAAAAATATCTTGAGTTTGTGTTAACCACAGACCTTATTTCAGGCTTTTAACCAAACCCCATTGAAAAACACATCAACATGTCTTTGTGAGAATCCCAACTAAAAAAAAAAAATGTTCTAGTAATGTTTTACTAACATTCCCATTATGAAGTTATGAAAACAGTATTTCTAAATGTTCTCTTAATATTCAAAATATCCAGTTTTTAAAATGTTTAAAATGTTTTCTTTGGTTGCACAGATGTTAAAGGAACATTCCATTGTATCATTTTGCAAACATTATGGTAACGTTACTTTTGAATGTTCTCTAAACGTTGTTAAACAAGTAGATACATTTAAAAAATGTTACATGAACATCCAACTAAAAAGTTTTTCGGGAAAAAAACCCCCAACCAATGTGTAATTTTTGTGGTAACATTTTGAGAACATTATTAAAGACCATACCACAAAAGCAGTCTTAAGTCGCTGGGGTATATTTGTAGCAATAGCCAAAAATACATTGTATGGGTCAAAATTATCGAATTTTTTTTTTATGCCAAAAACCATTAGGATATTAAGATCATGTTCCATGAAGATATTTTGTAAATTTCTTACCATAAATGTATCAAAACTTAATTTTTGATTAGTAATATGCATTGCTAAGAACTTCATTTGAACAACTTTAAAGATGATTTTCTCAGTATTTTGATTTTTTTGCGCCCTCAGATTCCAGATTTTCAAATAGTTGTATCAGTTGTAATAGCTGTATTTATACATCAGCTTTCAGATGATGTATAAATCTCAATTTTGAAAAATTGACACTTAAGACTGGTTTTGTGCTCCAGGATCACATATAGCTTTAAAGGAACGTTCTGTTACTGTTAGAGGAAGAACGTTTGTTCATAACATTAGCCAATGTTCTTAAAATGTTGTCCTCACCTACTGTAAGATGTTTTCAGGCTTTACTGCAAAAACAGTTTCAGTGTCCAAAATATTTAGGCGATGCTCTTTCATGTTTTCCACACCCACAAATTTTCATTGGCCAGAGGAGTTCAAAAAAGAAAGAAAGAGTAATCATGGTTGAATTATGCATATTGTCGATTTCTCTTATGGTTTAGCTGCACACAAACTGATCCAAGGCATTTATTGGCTGGCAGCGTGTATTAGTATGGAAACCCTCAATCAAGGATGTGGGAAATGTTGGAATTAGCCGATTTTCCAAACGTTCCACATCCACTGAGGTGGGTTGTGTTTTCCAGCTTCAGGTTTTTGAGCCTAGAGGTTTAATCTAACATTCTCTATGATTTCAACATTCTAGTGAACATTATTAAACAATTTCACAGGTGCAAGTGAATATATCCAAAAAATAACACACTTTCACACAGGAAAACAGTTTAGTTCATCTGACAAACTTTTAACTCCTAATAAAGTTTGACACACATGTTTGCTTTGAGCCAAGATCAGCTGCGCTTGTAGAGTCAGATCTTATCTGATGCTTTTGAAGTTTACTGATTGGATTCAGTTATTCAGTGATGGGAAACATCTGCTGAGATCTGATCTCGCAGCGCTGCCGTAAAACTCACATTTTACGCTGTTTGTTTGTTTCACGGGGAAATTTATTGCTTTTGATTACATAAGACACATTTTCGATGAATGTATGCGGTGGAGAGCAAGGTGGAAACCCGAGGAAACGACAGATTGTTTCTTCATGGTGTAGTTGGATGGGTTGGGTGAGTTGTGTTTATGGGTGGTACCTCGTTTTGTTCTGGAATGATGGAAAGCGTTCCTCAACCTTCTGCTGCTGCAGGGCCCATCAACACACTGTTGAGTTTATTGATGAAATGTATAAATCCAGCTAACAGGGAATATTCTCACATCTCTCACTAATGTTTTTTAAATTTATTTTTATTTAACCTTTATTTAACCAGGCAAGTTAATTAAGAACAAGTTCTTATTTACAATAACAGCCTGGCAGTTGAAAGTTACATAAATGTAAAGACAAAGTCTTCTTAAAGTATTGTTTATGGAACAATCTTATACCTTTAGTAATATTTGATATTTGTTCTCATAATGTTGAGACATTCTTAGAACAACATTCTCAAAACTTTGTTATAATGTTATTTGTGCTTGATCAGTGTTCTAAGAAACTTTTTATTATAAATAATATTAAAATCACAAAAGAAATAACATTCAAATAACGTTACATTCTGGGTAAAAATAAATCTGTAAGAAATGTTTTTGTAACCTTTAAGTAATGTTTTAATCATAACAAGAAAACTAGACATTTGAATGTTTTTAAAATATTAAAAATAACATTCAAATAATGTTACATTGTAGGTAAAAATAACATTAGTAGAATGCTGCAAGAAACATTTTTGTAGCCTTTGGATAACATGATAATCACGACAAAAACTACACATTTTAATGTTTTTAAAAATAACATTCAAATAATGTTACATTGTAGGTAAAAATAACATTAGTAGAATGTTGTAAGAAACATTTTGTAGCCTTTAGATAACATTATAATCACGACAACAAAATTAGACATTTTAATGTTTTTAAAAATAGCATTCAAAAAATGTTACATTTTGGGTAAAAATAACGTTAGTAGAATGTTATAAGAAACATTTCTGTAGCCTTTAGATAATCACGATAAGAAAACTAGACATTTCAATGTTTTAGAAACATTTAAAACAATAGTCCCCCAATGTTTTTAGACCCTAAATGTGTTAGCTGGGAAGAGCCATACTAAATGAATACATCACAAAAATGCCTTGCAGAAAGAGCATGTGCTTCTCATTACTGTCAAATGTTATTTCATGCAGTTTAATATTACATAACATTTGCCTATTCACTGTGTGTACATGTAATCATGTGCTTTTGATGAGAAAACACATAATAAACATCCTGTTTTTATTGTTTCTACTCAATTTAGACTGAAGTGACTTGTTTTCTGCTTGAAAAGTGTGTCTGATTGTATTTGATGCTCAGGATTCTCAGGCCGGATTCCTCACGCAGTCATTAGGAATGGAATTCTGCTTCCTGAAGAAGGAAAAAGCTTGTAAATGTCTGGGGGTGTAATAAGATCCGCGTGAAATGCGTGTGAGACAGAGCCTGACAGAAACCACAGGCCTGCTGGTGCCCTGCTTAAAACGACTCAAAAACACCGGAAAAATACAAATATGGAGGTCAAAATGTTTCAGTACTGAATATTATTTAATAAATCTTTATTATTTTCAGCTCCTGTTCAAAGTAGACTAGTAAACAACCTCCCAGAACACCATTTGAATGAATAGTTGTTGTTTTTTTCTATTTAACACATCATGGATAGACTTTAACGCTTTTTGAGGCTTGTTGTGAACAGTGTTGGGCAGTAACTAGTTACAGTAATAATATTACTTTTTGCAGTAACAAGTAGTGTAACTAATTACTAATAAGATTTCAGTTATAAATTAAAGTTACCATCCATAAAACAGCTCGTTACTTAGTTACTTTTGATGCCTCAATCCCTACTGATTTGAAATCCAACAAACCAGTGACTTATTTTACATAATTGAAGTCATACATACATGAAGTCTACAGTGCATCAGACAAGCTTGGAGTATGGAAAAGCTTACATTCAGTGGATGGAAATATTGCCATTACATTGATTTTGTCAGGAGAAAAGATGATCTGAATACAGATGTGTAAGTTTTGGCATTAGGCCTGTTGATAAAAGAATTTTATGTGGAAGATATGCAATTACAACTTCTATGGTGCATGAAGGAAAAGTTATGTAACTAGTAGTGTAACTAATTACTGTTGCCAGAAAGTAATAAGTAAAGTAATAATATTACTTTTGGAAGGAGTAACTAGTAATAAATTACATTACACAGCAGTGGTGAAATGTTATAGAGCTGCTGAAGGTGTGGAGTCAGACACTGCTGCTGAACCTCCACAGGAAGTAGAATCTCTGTGGAGCTGCAACAAGCGCAGGAATTTCCTGTGCCAGACCAACATTAGGCCACCAGCGTGAGAAACCGATCTTCACCCCTTCTTCTCTCTTTTCATCCTCGTTTGTCCTGCCAGACACACCCAACATGCCATTCTGACCACCCAGAGTTCCCTGGGTTTGACCGTCCATTCAGAGACTGTTCAAGTCGACATAAATCAACTCTGACTCTAGTTACGCTCTTGATTCATGTTCATGCTCTTATTGTGAATGATTCATCAGTGATGTAATTCTAAAGAAAAACATTTGTCTTCAAACTCTAATAACTAACTGACTTCATCTCTGAAATGATGTTCCTTTTCAGCTCACATCATCAAGGCAGAGCGGATGAAATTCTGACATAAACATCCATTTCTCACCTTCACACCAGTCCCTAATGGATAAAATTAGAATAAGTGGATTATAATAAAATAAATTAGACTTTAAGCCCTGCCTTCTATTTACATGTTGTTAAATATTCTGATATTATTGTTGAATATTGCTAAATATCCACCCAGTCTTATTTTAGTATCATTAATATACTATTATAGTTTTGATTAAGATTTTGAATTGTTTTTATTTTATATTTTCCTTTTTTATTTAAATTTTAGTTTACATTTACATTTAGTCACTTATCATTTAGCAGACACTTTTTTCCAAAGTAGATAGAATAGAAATAAAACAGAGTGCTAAAGGTTTAGCAATTTTGTTGTGTTTTTGATATTTAAAAAATGTTTACATTGTTTTGATTAATTTTAATTTAAGTTTTAGTTATAGTATATTTTAGTATTTCAACTTAAACTTAAAGAGAGTTAGAAATGTTTACTTGCAACTAACTAAATAAAAACAAAAAATTTAAGCAATAACATTTTTAAAATATATTTTCAGTTACTTTAAGTAAAAAAAAAATATATATATATGTATGTATGTATGTATATATATATATATATATATATATATATATATAGATATATAATTTGTTAACATCTATATCCTATGGAGGACAAGAAATGACTTAAGTATAAATAAATAAATAAATGTAGAAATACATAAATAACTACATGAAGAAATAAATAAATGAAGAAATAAATACAGAAATACATAAATAAATGAATGAATAAACAAATAAATGAATAAATAAATAAATAATTAAATACTGAAATAAATAAATAAATGTAGAAATACATAAATAATTAATTAATTAAATGCTGAAATGAATAAATAAATAAATAAATAAATGCAGATATGCATAAATGAATGAATAAATTATTTTGTCAAAAGTGTCATTTTTAATTGTACTATTTTTGTACTATTTGTGATATGCTAAATTTATTTCTGCATTTATTTATGTATTTCTACATTTATTTATTTATTTATTTATTTATTTCTGCATTTATGTATTTATTCATTCATTTATTTATTTATACTTAAGTCATTTCTTGTCCTCCATAATAACCCTGATTCGCCCTCATGTAAACTCATATGCTGTTATTTTTCTGTGGAATACAAAATGTATTTTTATGAGTTGCATTTCCATATAACAAAAACTTTATAGCATCAAGCCCCAAAAAGAATAAAAAACCCACAAAAAAGCACCATAAAACATTCATAACATGACTTGTGCTCTACATTTCAATATTATGAAGTCACAAGATGTCTTTGTGAGAGGAACAGACCAAATATCAGTCATTCTGGGATCTAAAATCTTTCAAATTAAAAAAAGATGCATCAGTATTGTCGTCATTGATATTTAGACATCTTTATTCATTTTAGAGCTTGACAGTCATGGTCACTATGAAAGGAAACCCTGAGGGTGAGTAAACAATGTCATATCTAATAACACTGAGATTCTAGCATGAATATCAGTGGAGTCGAATGAATGTACTTGAAGGGAGTTTTCCTGGAGAAGGTGTGACCGCATTCCCATGACCAGCCACACACTTTATGATTTAGAGTCGAGGGCCACACACGCTCATGACCTACTGTTCTGGCCCTCAGTGCACTTCAGCATCTCACCGTCTAACACACACACACACACACACACACACACACACACACACACACACACACTCACTCTCTCTCTCAGAGTAAGAAGGGTTTCCTCTTCTACACCACTCCTATGTTCCTTGGCGTGTGGTTTATTTATGCTGGACATAGGCCATGTAACGTCTGAAATAATAGGTGTGACGCGTAAAGACAAACACATTGATTTCCACTGACCGTAGGGAAGGTGTTTGTCCGAGCGAGATAAAAGGATGACCTGATATTCCCCTGTTATTCATCAAATGCTTCCTTATTTGTGCAGGATAAAATCAGAATTGAGATCAGAATTATGTCAGTGTTTAATTACTGATGATGATCAATATACTTATATCAGTTGATGAAGGAGCCCTATTGGCAATTTTCTTTTAAAGTTATGAACAATCATTACATTAATAGAAGATATTTGGTCTTTAATAATGTTCTTCATACATTAGCACAAAAACATTATTTATACATTGTTCATGAAATGTTTTTTTTTTTTTTAATAAATGATTTAGTTTGACATTTAGACATTTTTTTAAACATTTCAGAATGTTCAGAGAACGTTCAAATGTTACATTAACAAAGTGATACAAAATGATACAGTTTCCTTACTGTCTGCATAAGAAAGAAAAAAACTTTTACAACATTTTGAAAGAACATTTTGCTAAATTTATGAAAATGTTATTCCTGAATGTTCTCTGAATGTACAAAATGTCCAGTTTTTAAATGTTTTAAAGTTAGTTTTTCCCCCCGTTGTTATGAACATTGTATCATTTTGCAAACATTATGGACACGTTACTTTTGAATCTGAACATTCTGAAACAAGTAGTAACATTTAAAAAATGTTAGGCAAACATCCAACTAAAACATTTCAAAAACATTGCATGAACATTCTGTTAATGTTACTGGAATAACTTTGAGAGAACCTTGCCAGAACGTTCTGAGATTGTTCCCTGCAAAGTGACCTAAAATGCCTATGAATATTGATGAATACTAATAGAGTAATGATAAAAAAAGAACACTCGCCAAGTGCCAAATGCAAATAAAAACAGCAAGTAAACAATACTCATCAGTTTAATTGTAGGAATGATCATTTGACCCTCACTGATGTAAATGAAGTGCGTGATTCAAATCAAAGAGCAAAACATTTATACTCTTAATAAAAATATTGCAAAATACAGTTTTATGGCCAGTAAGGAATATTTATTGACGTAATTGTGCAGGTGTGGCAAAAAGTTAATTTTAGATATTGTCAATGAGTTCACATTACATTAGCACATAATGGAGACGTAAATGTGATTCACTTACAGATGATTCACATTGTTTTGTTATAAAGTGATCAAGTGCATGTTAATTATTGTTCCCACTCGAGATCTCTAGACTACACGGATGTTTTAAAGGCAGATTACTGGAAAACTGTCTTATTTTTCTCTCGGCGTGACTCACACAAACAGTCTGGAGCAGCAGGTAGCCAATGAGAGCGTCAGCTGATAGATCATGTGACTGGGCACTTTGTAAACATTCTGTATGGAGGTCACGCTGAGCCTTCTCATCCATCCTCACGCTCGCTCCAAAACAACACGTTCCCATGGGAAACACATCGTTGGGAATGACTGTAAATACGTGAATAAAGTGGGAGCGTGTAATGACTGAGAGCTGCGGTCATCGACTGGATCAGAACATTACTGATGTTTTCTTCGACGGGAATTTAATTGTGTTGACATTTACTCTGGCCCACTGCTCGAGTGTGTCGCTGAAATGTGATTTTAACAGAAAAACACTCTCAAAAAGCGTCGATCTGTGGCCGGCTTTACAGAAAACACCTTAGAAACTACTGTTGATGAAATGTTTGTAAACTTTCTGTCTATGCAAAAAGCTGAGTATTAATTTCACATCTAGTTTACTTGCTAAAAGTGGATTTTACAACCAAACAACGCTATGTTTTTAAAGGAAATTTGTTCTTTTATTCACCAGGGATGGATAAAATTGAATAAAATTGACAGTAAAGACATTTATAATGTATCAAAAGATTTCTGTTTCAAATAAATGCTGTTCCTTTGAGCTTTCTATTAATCTGTGAATCCTGAAAAATAAAATGTATGGCAGCACAACTGTTTTCAACATTGATAATAATCAGAAATATTTCTTGAGGAGCAAATCAGCATATTAGAATGATTTCTGAAGATCATGTGACACTGAAGACTGGAGTAATGATGCTTAAAATACAGCTGCGCATCACAGAAATAAATTACATTTTAACATAGATTCACGTAGAAAACAGCTGTTTTAAATTGTAATAATATTTAATATATTTTTTAATCATAATTCTGATCAAATAAACAGCCTTGGTGAGAGCAAATGAAATACTTCTTTTAAAAACATCTTAAAGGCCCTAAACTTTTATTCTATACTATATAAAATCCTGCTCTTAATTAGTATCTTTATCTTGATTTCGGTCAAAACATCCATCAAACAAGACACATTACTCAAATACTAGTAAAATCACTTTGAGTTCTTTACATTTCCTCTATTCAGGCCATTTTGTGCATAAGAACTTCATTACTTTATAATTCCTCTAGTTTCAGAAGCAAAAGGGTTAACTGGATTACAGTTCATCGACTTGACTTCCCGTTATTTATAATGTACGGCATCAGAGATTGACATCAAGGCGAGCTGAAGGAAAACGTTTGGGTGGAGTGAAGCGGAGAACAATCGATCGGTCCTGCCCAGGAAGAGCTGCCCGTCCCAGAGACCCTCGATGGAGAACCGGACGTGATTGTTGTCCTCTGCCAAGACTCTTCCTCTCAGGACAGATGTGCTTGACCCGCTACATGATTCAAGACTTCACACCCTCCGAGGCATGACGCCAACGCTAACACAGTGTTTGATCTCTATAAGCTGAACTGATAAATGACTCTGAGGGAACATCTAGTAACTGCAGCCTTTGTTTGCTCTCTTATTCGAAACCTTTGTGTCAATGTTATGAGCTTCTCAGGCCAGAGGAGCTCTCACAAGACCATCTTATCATCCTTTGTTCTCTTAGAATCCAGTGACTTTTATCCCAGTGATTTTTATCCATTTCGTTTGGTTCTGACTAACAGGGAACGTTTTCAGAATGTTCTGATAAGGTTCTCAAAGTTACGAACAAACGTTCTTCCAGTAACGTAAATAGAATGTTTGTTCAAAGTTCTCTGGTCTTTAATAACATTCTGAAAACTTCAGCACAAAAACATCATTTATACATTGTTTATGGAACATTTTTTTCTGATACATTTGCTTAACATGTTTTTAAATGTATCTACTTGTTTCAGAACGTTCAGAGAACATTCAAAAGTAACGTTTCCATAATGTTTGCAAAATGATACAATGGAATGTTTGCAGAACCAAGAAATAAAGGTTTTTTAATCATTTTGAAAACTGGATATTTTGAACATTCAGAAATAATGTTTAACGGGAATGTTAGCAAAACGTTCTTAGAACATATTTTGGGTTTTATTTCTTTAGTATTAATTGTTCAACATTGTGGAGATAGTTTAACCAAAAAAGTTGTCAAAGTCACAAAAGGATAGGAATATAGGGTATACTCTAAAAAAATCTGTAAGTAAATCAAAGCTGTAAATAAAATAGATTTCCGCTTTAAAATTTCACATTTAATTTAATGTGTTACTTGCCATTTTTTTTGTAATTACCTGTTAGATTTACTAACAATTGCTGACTGAAAATGAGAAAATAATTTATAAACTTTTTTTAGTTTAAAAATAAAAATTACAGTAACACTTAAAGCCTTTATGTATAATGCATTATAAAAGGTTATTAAAGAGTACAATGCATTATAATTATTCATAATGTGCATTGTAATTCATTATATCTTGTCGTAAATAATTATAACCGAATTTGACTTACTGAGTAGCAATGAATTGATAATGTATTAATTGTGGTTACAATTATTCATGAGATTGTATAAGGCATTATAAGTTGCATTACAAAAAAATAATGCATTAAAACTACTTTTGTAATGCATTATACATAAAGGCTTTAAGTAAAGCATTACCAAAATGACATTTGTGAGATCACCTGTGTTTTCTAACCTCAACTTTACTGTTGACTCAGGCAACAGGTATCTAAAGGTCTGAACCTGCTCTTTCCGGTTCTCATGTTAATCTGAAGGCCGAATCTACCAGGACAGGTTTACCTTACTTAAACCAGCTTTGCCGCAGAGGCCTGTCGCAGACCTTTCTCCAAACATCCAGAAACTGGATCCATTAAACAGGGATTAGATGAGTGCGGAGCTCGCGAGACTCCAAGGACTTTAAGGGTCTGAACAGACGGAGGAATGCTGTGAAGCGGCCTCATGGGAGAGCAAAACGTCTGACCCCTCAGTGCCTGTTAGACACGGACACATCTGGAGGAAAGAATGCCTTTGACGTACCTGTTCTGCTCTTGCAGGTGAAACCAGAGGAACTCTGGACGCTCCGGGCGCAGGAAATAGGAAATGAACACACGCACTCAAGAATCTGGAGCAAGAATTTCACTTTGCTTCCAAAGAACAAACAAATGGTTCTTGTTTCAAGTGTAAACCTCACTGGACTTATGCTTAAACTAGAAAAAAGTATTTGAGAATTAAGCAAAACAAACTGTAAAATCAAATAAAGTTCAAGATTTTACTTCAGAAATCTGGAGGAATAGCCTACTTGATTAAACTAGAAAAAAACAAACTATTGCATAAATTACTTGTGCAAAATAAAATCTCTCTCATGCAACTTTCCTTCTCAAGTTTGTCTTGGATGTTTAGATATGTAAAATATTTGATAAATACCATTGGTACTGTTTGATTAGCATATTCATGATTGTTATGGTGCGTGGTTGTAGAACCATATAACAAAAGATCAGGAGAACGAAGTAGCATCAACTCACGTATATCCATTTATTCAACAGTAAACTCAGACGAAGAAAAGGACAAAACTGAGGACTTATGAAGGAAATGGAACAAAGGAGCAAACAAGATGATTAATGCAAAACAGGTGGTGAGAATAAACGATGATTAACTAAACAAGAACAGGAAAAAACAAAAAAGGGTAAACAGGAAACTAGAGGGGCAAACACGTAACAATGATATTTATTATACTGTAAATGGTTTTAAAATAAGTGCAATATTTACAAATTGCTAAACATTACTATATTGATATTATAATACCATGGTAATGTCTTAAAAACATGATATTAGAATAAATTTTTTAGTGATATTAACGCATGTATATCTTATTATGCGGATTACTGAAGTGGTCACTGGATATAAACCCAACTCCAAATCAATGGATTTATGCTTTAACTAGGAAATAAATAAATAAATACAAATTACGTAAGCAAAACAAACTTTAAAATAAATCAAAATTCAAGATTTATTCTTTGAAAACAAGTCTCATGCAGTTGTGTTTCTCAAGTAAATTGATCTTATCAAAGATGTGTAGATCGGTAAAATATAAAAAAGATTTAAAAAAAATTGTAGTGGATTATCAATCACTTGTTACAGATTAATTACAAGATTGATACCATGATATTTAAATGACGCTGTAAAATACATTTAAAATATGTAAAATAATTCTAAAAACATGTGTCCCAAAACAATCCATTACCACAGATTTTCTATGGTATTAACCCAGTTAACAGGGAACGTTCTCAGAAGGTTCTCTCAATGTTATGAACAAGTGTTCATTCCAGTAAAGTTACTATAATGTTTATTCAAAGTCATCCGGTCTTTAACATCATCATCTCAGAATGTCAGTGCAAAAACATTCCATCGTTTATGGAATGTTTTTTGAAACATTTTAGTTCTTAGTCTAAAATGGTTCACAGAACATTCAAAAGTAACATTCCCATAATGTTTGTAAGATAATAAAATGGAACATTCCCCTGAAGATGCTACTGATTCCATTTGAGATGAGATCTAATTAAATGACAACAGATTAGAATCCACACAGAGAGAATTCATCTCTGAAATGGCGTGTGTAGGGGGCCGAGAACTGATCAAAATGCTGATCTGTGAAGTTTTAGTGCTGCAGTATGAGTCACAGAGTATGAAGAGGTGGATTAGGACGTAATGATCAGCACAGAAATTACTCAGTCTCTGTTACTCCCACATGACCAGCTCATCAGGTGCACTTACTATCAATCCAGCGCTCAAAAATAAACATAAAATAACATCAAACATGCAGCATAGCGCCTCACCTAAAATAAGTCTGAATGCCATCGCATTATTTCATGAGTCACATTCACACAGAGACTGAAGGGCAATAATGTGAGGAAACAACTGAAATGATGTAAATATCATGAATTTGAAAGCCACTCATGCATAAGCTTGACATTTGATCCTGTTATGCCTTGTGAAAGTGAAGGACCGCTGGGATGCAATAACTTTAGGTGTGCCAAATGAACAGCTGCATGAAGCGTCATGGCATTACTGGAGCGGGCGATGAGATGACTTCATCGGGCATTCATTCCGACGCCCACACGCGTCTTCATCATCTTCAGTTCTTTATGCGCTTGGAAACCCCCACAAAGTTCAAGCCACTGGATCAGTGACACTCCTGTGTGAACAAACCGCTTCCATTATGTGTGATTTCATTTCAACGGTGGCCTACCAATTTAAACATTAGCGTACAGTCGATGTTACCACTGTGCAATAAACATGGGATAATTAAATGTTTCTTTTCTGGCAACTGCAGCATGATAAATGCACATTAGCATTTATTCAATACTAAAAATACATAAAAAAGGGTTCTCTTAAAGAAATAGTTCACCCATAAATGAAAATGTGCTGAAAAGTTGCTCATCCAAGATTAGGATGAGTTTGTTTCGTCATCAGATTTGGAGAATTGCTGTATTGCATCACTGTCTCAGCAATGGATGTTTTGCAGTGAATGGGTGCCGTCAGAATGAGAGTCCAAACAGCTGATAAAAACTGATGGATTTGTTTCAGCTTTTGTCTTCTCCAGATGTTAACTGATGGACTGGAGTGGTGTGGATTATTGTGATGTTTTTATCAGCTGTTTGGACTCTCATTCTGACGGCACCCATTCACTGCAGAGCATCCATTGCTGAGACACATTTCTCTAAATCTGATGAAGAAACAAACTCTTTTACATCTTGGATTGCTTGAGGGTGAGCACATTTTCATTTTTGGGTGAACTATTCACATAACCAAGAAAAAAAAAAATTAAAACATTTAAAAACTTATAAAAAATATAATTTCTATAACTTAATGGGAACATTAGCCAGCTATTCTTAGATGTGTTGGTCCAAACAGGAAGCCTGACACAGTGATGTAATCAGGGTAATTTACTCCTGAAGGTCACTGCACTTGAGAAGATGACTTCATGAAGAAACCGAGTGATTGTTTCAGATGAGTCTGTGATGAGTTGATTTAGTCACTAATCTGAAGGGTTATTTCCTGTTGCTCAGAGTCTGGGTCGTGTGGGTCAAAGGTCAGAGTCAGTCGCGGGCAGCGCTCCTCACAGACTTTGAGATGAAGCTTTGTGTGAATCCTGGCAACCTTTCAAAGGACACAAGACAGACAGAAGCTGTCACTGTATCTTGTGCTGCAGCCTGTTTGATGCAAAAAAGACGTAAGATAAACTAAAAGTGTGTTGCATTTATACAAACACATGCATCACAATATATGCTTAATAAACATGCTGAGGGCTGATGAAGTACTGAATATTGTGACAACGCCACAGTGGAACAAGATCTGGGACAAAAGCTGTTCCCAGAGGGCAGGAACCATATCAAACACACTCATAAACCCTCTGACACAGACACACACACACACACACACACACACACACACACACACACGAAATCAGCATCACATTAACTTTAAATCATCACATGTGTGTGCGTGTGTGTTTGCTTATTATTGTAATGTGTTGATATCCTGAATATGTGTGTGTGAGTGTGTGTGTGTGTGTGTGTGTGTGTGTGTGTGTGTGTGTGCATGAAGTGCAAGGATGTAGGTCAATCAGAATTAGGGGAAAGGTTGCGTCTGTGATTGTCAGATGATTCACATGTTGTGCTTCCTATTGTAATAAGAAATTGAGGCAGGACATATTAAAGCATGCTTCTTTGTAAATAGTCAAAAGTCTTTAATTTACATCACAGCCATAAACATCTAGAGTACCAATAAATGCAAAAACAAATAAATAAAGCAAGCAAGCAAATAAACAAATAAAAATATAAATAAATGAACGAATAAATAAGTAAATAAGTAAATTAATAAGTAAGCAAGAAAGTAAATAAAAAGCAAGAAAATAAATAAGCATAAGCAAGTGAATAAACAAGCAAACATGTAAATACAATATCAAGCAAATATATAAAAAGTAAATAAGCAACGAAATAAATAAGTAAACAAATAAATACAATTAATTAATTAATAAGCAAGAAGTAAATAATCGTGCAAACGTATAAGCACATTAATAAACACACAAACAAGTAAGCAAACAAATATGTATATTAATAAAAAAGCAAATACTTAATAAATAATAAGATTATAAAGCAAATAGGCAAACAAAAATATTAATAAAGTAAATAAGGAAGCAAAATAAATAACAAATAAGCAAGTAAATAAACAAATATGCAAAGAAATAAATAAAAACAAATACATGAATAAATAAGTTAATTAATAAGCAAGAAAGTCAATAAAAACAAGTAAATAAATAAACAAAGCAAAGCAAAAATAAAATAAAATAAAAAAATTAATTAAATAAATAAATAAATAAATACATAAAAAAAATAACCAAGCAAATACTTAAGGAAATTTCCTAAATAAACAAATATATAAAATAAGCACGCAAGCAAGCAAACAAACAAATAAATAAACAAACAAACAAACAAACAAACAAACAAACAAGCAAATAAAGTGCTTCCTTGAGTGCAATGATATTACTGATATTTTTAGCACATTTTCCTGGAACAGAAATGAGTTACATATTAAATGCTTATATCTTTGAAAAAGGTTTATTTACTGATCTGTTAGTAGTCCATATACACATGAATTAAAAACTTCAAGAAATTTAACACATTCTGAGTAAATGCATACGGATCTTACTACAGTAAACATGGTAATACCATGGTCTATTTTTGGTGAATGTAAGACCCTGAAATAGCTTTTTAAAGCAGAGATCATGAGTGCTTGAGTACTTCAGTGGCTTGTAACGAGC
>JAFVLL020029717.1:0-10802 GCA_021397915.2 Tor tambroides
CAGACAGGTAGAAAAGACAATTAAAACGCTCGGACCGAGCGTTTTGATTGGACGAACATTTCTTGGTCCTACACCTTCCACAGAATATATAAATATAGATAAATACATTTAGACCACTTAACTTAATGACTGCTATCAGGATGTGAAGAGACTTTCAACCAGAATAACAAAAAATGTTTCTGAAGACAATCACCTATGACACCTTTAAATGTTGTAAAATCTTTGTAATTTTACAGAGTGCATGAAAGAAAATAGCTCAACTGTGGTTACTGTATGATATGATCAGACTGGAAATTTCAGGTCGATCTATAAATAGACTTCATTATTAGTGTAATTACTGATTAATATCTTTTAATGATTCATCGTTTGTTTTAAATCCAGAACGAGATGTCATTTGTATTCAGCAAACGTTTCAGCACTATTTTTAAAAGTGATCAAAGCACTGAGACAGTGAAATATATGAACTAAAAATACTTAAAATAAGCCTCAATCCCTCAATCCCTTATCTGGGTTGCTGCTGCTCAGAAGGGTACATTTTAATAATGGGCACGTGTGCATTGGACTGTGTGGCAGCTGTACTCTTTCTGAATAGGCCTTAATCTAGAGCAAGTCACAAACAGATGTGACAAAAAGACGACTGTAAGCCACAGCTAAATAAAAGCAGCATTAGCACTAATCTTCCAGCATTGTTTTGTATTTTAAAAAAAGAGAACTGCTCACATTGCTCTCTATTTTAAACCTGTTTTTTTTTTTTTTCAGTTAACAATCAGGAAGAAAAGGACTTTCCAGAAATTAAAATAAAAAGTGAAAAGAATTCCCCCAACAATAACCATATTGTGCATTTTGGTGGTACTTATTTTTTATTTTTCCTGTGAGCTTGAGTCATTCTACAATTTGCAGGATAACTGTGGAAATGCCTTCTTGTCACATGAAAGCAAATTCATCGTATTCATCTGCTGAAGACGTGTAAATCTGATGGAGGAAGTCTGCATCCTGAAATAAACTGAAGGATTTTCTTATCTGTACTGGTAGACACATCAGTCATTCTAGGAGCAGGAAATGGACTGCCAGTCAACAGTAAATATGGCCAATAGATGGACTTACAAGTGGCAAGAAATCCCTGAATATGTACATTGGTGGGTATCTTGATGCATTGAATATATCATGTGTTCATGTATGGAATAACTGACAATTATTTTAGATTAACCTTTAAGTGATCAATTCCTAAAATAACCTTTTTTTTTTCTTTGTGTAAAGAACAAATTCAAATAACCCTTTTCCACTATAAATAATGAACTGTGGAATGAAACCTTTATATGTATGTTACATATTCTTCATGGAACTGATTCCAAAAAAAGAACCCTTTTTTTGCCATGACACAACATTTTCGACATATGGGACTTGGTGCAACATGCAGTTGGACCAAATTACTGCCTGATCTCCATAGCGGATATTGGCAGGTGAAACTGAACCCAAGGCCAGACCAGGGACTGTTTTACCATCCGCCAGGGGATACGGCAGTTATGAGTCATGCCCTTTGGATTCTGTAACATTCCCACCAGTTTTGTAAGACTGGTTGGCTCCAGTTCCCAGGAACTAATGTGTCGCTACTTGCCACAGATTTTAAAGGGTTCCTTCACAACCTTGAGGTAGTCTTCCAGGTTTTCATTTACCCAAAGAAGTGCAGACTACTACAACAGGACACAATGTTCCATGTGGTTGAGACAGATGGTGTGACATCTGACCATAGGAAGGGCTGCAGCAGCTTCCTGGGACTAGCCTCTTATTAAAGGCGTTTCTTTTTACCTTGGACAGCAGCCATTATGTTTGTGGGACTCAGGGGTGGCAGAAGAGTTTACAGTATTGCAAATGTTTACAATAGGTAATTGTGCTTATATTGCAGTGATGGTTTGACTCACGTCTCATTTGCACCTCAAACACCATGAAATGTGAAAAGATTGCCAATTTACTGATTGCCATTTTACCGTTTAATGCCCATAAATGTAGAGAGTGTAGAGAACTTAATCAGAGGCAGTTTAAGCATGACTTTTGTATTCTTTGCATGTTGTTACTGTCAATGTAGATAAAGATGTGCAACAATATAAGTTTTGTGCCATGATCTTGTAGATATACATCTAAAAGAATATGAAGGGAATGAACAATGTTTTGCAGCATTAAAACTCACCCACTTTTTCTTACATATTTCTGATTCAGCTGCGCAAAAAGTAATCCAATAAATAAATCAGATTTTTAATTCTGTCAGAAACCTTTGTCCATCATTCACATTCAGCAAATTGAGCATGGACATGGACTCAGTGACTGATTCATTAATGAAAAATGCAGTAAAAGACAGTTACCCAATCTTGAAAACAACCAAAGCTGGTAAGCCTCTTTCCACAATAAGCAGAAAAGAATCATATTTGAGAGTGAATTTCCAATTGTCGTGCCAACTGAATGCAAACTTAATTCTCAATAAGTCTCTTACGTACTAGTTCTACTAATGTTACAAAATATTCTAAACAGGGATGAAATTCTTCTTCCTTTTTTTAAAACACTGAGAACTTTAGGATTGTCTTTGGTCTTTATGTTTATAAATTGATTGCCAATCCTCTTGGCATTTCATGGGAAAAGAACACAAAATGTTTGGTCTTTATTGGGTTCTAGTCATCACTTCAATTCACTTCAATTCAAATGATTTTAGCTTGTAATTTTTGTCGATATAGTACAGTAATAGAACATGTTTACACAGAAGTCTTACGCTCACCTGTTCAAGACCTGGAAACTCTTGAAAAGCATGGTGTATACACTGAATATTTAGAAGACTTTGTGAAAGGAACTGTTCTGTTTGTGTAATCCGGTAATCTAGGTGCTCATCCTTTGGATGGACAACAGGAAAGTTTCACTTTTGAGCAACTGTGTCAGTTCTGCTTGGCCAAGCAGACAGCCAAGGGAAGCAAAATCCAGGAGAAGGAAATCCAGTCTGGAACAACTGAGAACACAGCAGGAACATGGCAGGCAAGTGGCTGAAGAGTTACATGATGAGAGTTTGGTAAAGCAGTAATGGTGTGAAGGGGGGCTGTGTTTTAAATGAAAGGTTGGCACATTTTCACACATTTGGAGGTTTTCCACCTGACATAATGCATAACTTTATGGGGGGTGTCATCCCCAGTGAAATGTCCTCGTACATTAATGACTTGATCCAGGAAGTTTATCTCTCTTGAAACCCTGAACCAATATATTAAGAAGTTTCCTTACAAATTCTCAGACAAAGCTGAACAACCTCAGATCTTCCCAGCCACATTTTCCTCTAGATGCACCATTGGTGGTAATGCCCATTAAAACTGTAGTGATATCCCTAAACATGATCCAACACTGGAAATTGAGTTGCTTTTGAAAGATATTTTAGAAATGGCAGTTACGTTTAGTTACTGAAGATTTTCTTGATTTTCTTCATGATAAGAACTCAGAACACAGAGAAACACATTTAGCAGTGTTTCCTTATTACACATTGCACTCTAAGCACCATTACATTGAGCACTATCCAAAGATGTTTTGAAGGAAAGCACAAATTCTTCAAGCAGGTAACTTGTGAGACCAAAAACTTCAAAATGTTCTACAAACTCACCCTCATTTTTCCAGCCATCCATTCAGACAGACAAGGTTATGAGTACTTTTCTTCAGCCTTTAGGACTTCATGAATCCCTGAGACATGCACTTCAGAACACTGTCCTCTCAGTATCATCTGTGAGCATTTACAGAATCAAGTATAATCCAGATATACAGTAGTTGTATTGTTGGTACTTGTGTGGGCCTACCTAATTTTGGACAGATTTCCAAAATTCTTGTCATCAGTGATGTTCTGTTTGTCTCTCAAGATCCAACCTGTTAGTAAGTGCCTAATGTTGTGATCAGAATTATTGGGCCCCTTAGTAAGTATGAGCAAAGAAAGCTGCAAACAACTTAAAACGAAGATGAGACAGGGATTCTGACTTTACCAATTCCCTTACAAACCCTACTGACATTGCAGACCTACCAGATAAGCCTGAAGACTGTCTCTCTTGTGATGACACCTAGCACAGCTGAGACAGAGACATGCTCAATGGACAGCATGGCCAGGCACTTTTTACCCATACAGGATTATGGAAGATCTACTGTACATGTGAGCTCAAACATATCTAAAAGTGTCTGGAGAGATTAATTTACCCAGATAAAGAAAATTCTGAGGATGTTCTGCTGCTCTGATTAAAAACAAACAAACAAACAAACAAAAAAAACCTTGCTTAACCAGTCTGGCTCCTCTAAGGGGTTGAACGGGTGGTAGCCTTAAGTGGAAAATGGGAAATTACCATTCAAAACTGTGCCGAACTGGATGTTTGAAGATATCCATAAATGGTGAGGAAAGGAGAGGACAACAGACTCACAGAAACATCAAAAGACTCAAGTGGTTTGAAATTAATTTTCTACTTAATCTTCCTGATGGTGATAGAACCAGCATGGAGTCCAAAAATAAATAGTGAGTGGAATGCTAAAAAAAAAAATAAAAAAAAATGTTGCCCTAATGCTGCACTAATAGCTGAAAACATGAACTATACATTTGCGTTGTGAAGAAAGGAAATGATAGAGACAGAGCCTGCAGTAAAGGATAAAGTGAAGAGGTCACAGAGACAAGTAAGTTAAAATTCATGTCTTCTTGTTTTAGGTTCACATATTATTTCATCATGAACATTTGCCATGCATCACTTCTACATGCCATTGTCATAATAGTGAGATGTGTACAAAACAGATTGATGTGCAATTCATTAAATACCTCACAAAATGAATTATTTCAAGAACTGGACAGATTCACTCAAAGCTTCACTGATTTTTCCAAGGCCAAAGGGGGAGACATTGGTTTGAAACAAATACAGATTCTGCAACAGACAGTACACAGAAAAACAGAAGAGAAAGGAGGTAAAAGAGATAAAAGGCAGGCAGGCAGGTAAAAAAAAAGAGGTTAGAAAGAAGTAAAGAAATGAGAAGAGAGGAATTTAGTGTGCCTCCTCTATTTTAATATCCACAAGCCACTATTGCACAGAACAGGATATATAAGTATACATTTTTAACTATTCCTTGTCAAAACAGCATTTACTGTATATCACTTTTCAAATATGAAATCAGCTATTTTAGTGAAGGTTTATTATGTAACCACAAAAAAAAAAAAAAATCTCTTAAACTGTCATAGGCCACTCTTGTTTTTGGGACTGTGATGATGCAGAACAGATGCCCAGCACTCCAGTCAGCATATTGACTGTGATTCCTGAGGACTCTCAGACCATACCTTACTTACTGCACCTTGACGTCATGAACACTGCAATAATTTTGGAAGGTACAATTGTATGACCTGGAAAAGCCCTGTGCCTGGTTTCTGGGCTAATTTTTGCACTGAATTTAGAGTATCATCCAGAACCAACACTCTTTGCATAACGTTAATGAGAATGAGAATGAGAATGAGCTTTATTGGCCAAGTATGTTTACACATACGAGGAATTTGTTGTAGTGACAGAAGCTCCACAGTGCAACAGAAAAACAGCAACAGGACAGGACACAGATAATAAAAGAATAATATCCAAATAGGCAATGTACAAAACAGCAAAAACACAATATATAATATAGACAATTATGTATGGACAGGTCAAGTATGTGCAAATTTGAAATGAGAAATAAAATAAGTGAGTGTGGTGAATGGATAATGTATAATAGTTGTGTGTTCCGCGTTTATTGTCGAGTGTTCATGAGATGGATTGCCTGAGGGAAGAAACTGTTTCTGTGTCTGGTCGTTCTGGTGCTCAGAGTTCTGTAGCGTCGACCAGATGGTAAGAGTTCAAAGAGGGAGTGTGCTGGATGTGAGGGGTCCAGAGTGATTTTGCCAGCCCTTTTGCTCATTCTGGATAAGTACAGTTCTTGGAGAGTGGGGAGGGTTGTACCAATGATTCGCTCAGGAGTCCGGACTACCCTCCGTAGTCTTCTGAGGTCAGATTTGGTAGCTGAGCTGAACCAGACAGTTATTGAAGTGTAGAGGACGGATTCAGTGATGGCAGAGTATAACTGTTCCAGCAGCTCCTGTGGCAGGTTCAACTTCCTCAGCTAGCGAAGGAAGTACAACCTCTGCTGGGCCTTTTTCACAATGGACTCAATGTGATTGTCCCACTTCAGGTCCTGAGAAACTGTGGTGCTCAGGAATCTGAATGACTCCACTGCAGTCACAGTGCTGTTCATGATGGTGAGTGGGGGAGAGCAGGGGGGTTTCTCCTGAAGTCCACGGTCATCTCCACTGTTTTGAGTGTGTTGAGCTCCAGGTTGTTAAGACTGCACCAGACAGCCAGCTCTTTAACCTCCTGTCTGTAAGCAGACTCGTCACCGTCCTGAATGAGGCCGATAAGTGTGGTGTTGTCTGCAAACTTCAGGAGCTTGACAGAGGGGTCTTTAGATGTGCAGTCGTTGGTGTAGAGGGAGAAGAGCAGTGGGGAGAGAACGCAGCCCTGAGGAGCTCCAGTGCTGATGGTGCGGGTGCTGGATGAGAATTTTCCCAGCCTCACTAGCTGCTGCCTGTCTGTCAGGAAGCTGGTGATCCACTGACAGACAGAGGTGGGGACGGACAGCTGCGTCAGTATATTCTGAAGGGTGTCCGGGATGATGGTGTTAAAAGCGGAGCTGAAGTCTACGAACAGGATCCTCACATAAGTCTCTGGTCAGTCCAGATGCTGCAGGATGAAGTGCAGTCCCATGTTGACTGCATCATCCACAGACCTGTTTGATCTGTAGGCAAACTGCAGGGGGTCCAGTGGAGGCCTTCAGATAAGCCAAAACCAGTCTTTCAAATAATTTCATGGCCACAGACGTTAGAGCCACAGGTCTGTAGTCATTAACTCCAGTAATTTGGGTTTCTTTGGGACGGGGATGATGGTGGAGCGTTTGAAGTGTGAGGGGACTTCGCACAGCTCCAGTGATCTGTTGAAGATCTGTGTGAAGATGGGGGCCAGCTGGTCAGCACAGATTTTTAGGCAGGCTGGTGACACACCGTCTGGGCCTGGTGCTTTCCTTCTTTTGTTCTTTCTGAAGACCTGGCACACGTCATCTTCACTGATCTGAATTGTAGGTGTGGGGGAGAGGGGGGTTGCTGGAGGTGTGAATGGTTGTGTGGAGAGGTGTTCAGGGCGGGTGTGGGGTGATTTTTCAAACCTGCAATAAAACTCATTCAGGTCGTCTGCTAGTTGTTGATTCTCCAGAGTGCTGGGGGATGGTGTCTTGTAACTGGTGATATCTTTCATACCTTTCCACACTGAAGCAGAATCACTGGAAGAGAATTTGTTCCTTAGCTTGTCAGAATAATTCCTCTTTGCCACTCTGATCTCCTTTTCCAGTGTGTATTTGGCCTGTTTGTACAAGACTTTATCCCCCTTTCTGTAAGCATCTTCTTTGGCCTGATGGAGCTGTCTGAGTTTTACAGTGAACCATGGTTTGTCATTGTTGTAGATTAAATGAGTCTTGGTAGGAATGCACATATCCTCACAGAAACTGATACAAGATGTTACCGTCTCTGTGAGCTCATCCAGATCAGTGGCAGCGGCTTCAAAAACAGTCCAATCAGTGAGAGAGAAACTCTAATCTAAGTGGTTTAGATTAGAGTTTAGTAATGTTTAGAACAAGGAAACTTGTTTACAGAGTCAAAAGCATACTCTATTTCTGCATTTCACCTCTTCTTTTGTGAAAGGCAATTCTTCAGCTCTTTTGTGCAACCAACTAAATGTACAATTCTATAACTGAAAAGAGACATTGATCTATTATTCTATTTTATTTTATTATTTATTTATCTTTTTTCACAAGTGAGTATGTACACTTTTTTTGCAGCTTTAAGTTTCTGATTTGACAGCATGCATTCAAAGATAATAATCTTGTTTAATGGAACAAATAACTGGCCTAGTGTCATTCCAACAATCTGTTTTCTTTCCTTGTAGAAACAATTTAGAGTTTTGAATACATTCTTTCGCTTGAGGAACATAAGGCAGTTGGTTTCTATACATTTGGAACTTCTTTGCAAATCTTTAAATCGGCTGAATTATGTTCAACATGCCAAATTGGGTTACCAGTACTTAAATTATATGGTAACCTATACAATACGCAAGGCACCTATACAAAGTGGTAGCAAGCTGTATCAGCTTAAAAACAATTAATTAATTTGCTTGATAAATTTGAGGCAATGATTTTCCACTAATTTTCCAAGTATAATTTTTACAGTGTTGTAATGTAATCTCTCACTCACTTTTTGATTACTTTAGATTACTTTTGGCCTAACTCATTTATACCATTATAAACTTAACATTGTTAATATAGGAAATGTTAATATAACTTTTATATATTTGAAAAAAATAATGCCCCATATTATTATGAAAATACAAAAAGAAAGAAAATATATTCTATTCTTTGTTATCAACAGTTTGAAGTGCATTAAACATTTCCCAAACTGGAGCTTGCTCGTTGATGAAAAGATAATAATGGATTAAATCATTAAAATGTACAGTTAAAATGAAAATAATAATAATTTAAATAAAACACAGAATTGAGTATGTCACGCTCATGTAGAGGTAAGGCACACGAAGACGAAGGAAATTTGCACAAGAGTTTAATTAGAATCTAGGCAGAAGATAATCCACAGGTGCAGAGGGAACATGCAGCAAAATAACATTCACAATACCGGACGAGGGACAACTGAACAGGCTAGAACTAAAGCAGGGGTGCTAATGATGGACAGAAAGGAGAGGAGGATCAACTAATGAGGACACAGGTGAACTAACAATCAAACATGGGGAAAAACTGGGTCACAGAACACATGAGGAATGAAAACACAAGAAAAGTCCATGAAAACAAAGAAGAATGGAACTTAGGTGTGACAGAACTCCCCCCTCCCTGAAGGCACGGCCTCGCACCCAGGCAGGACGGACAAAGGAGGGTGGGAGGGGGTTTGGACAGAGGGCAAGGTGGTGGCGAAGGGCAGGCAAGAAGGTAGGCAGAAGACCAGGGTGGATGAGATGGAGGGAGGAGCCATTTAGGAGGCAGAAGGGACCAGGGCAGATCAGATGGAGGGAGGAGCCAGGGAGAAGACAGGAGGGAGCAGGAGGAGCCAGGCGGGACCCAGATCCCAGACAGGATGGTGGCCCACGGTGGAGCCGACGGAGGGAAGAGCCATGGTGGAGGAAGGGCTGATGACTCCAGGGGGCCAACCGATGGTGGCAGAGCAGGTGGAAGTGGAGCCCGAGGCGGAGACGGTGAGCCGATGAGTCAGGGCGACAGGGAGGATCCAGAGGGCCAAAGCGGAGCAGATGGCTCCGGCGACCAAGGCGGAGGTGAGAATCCGGAAGGCTGTGGTGGAGCTGGAGCGACAAAGGGCCAAGGTAGAGCCAGAGGGAAAGAGGAGCCTGACAGAGCCAGAGGGATGGAGGGAGGAGTGGAGTCCCGAGGCGGCAGATGGTCGACAACTAACCAAGGCGGAGCCGGAGGGACGAGGGAGCCCGGCAGAGCTGGTGGACTGACAGGTCACAGTGGAGAGGACGGAGCTAGGAGTCATGGTGGAGCCGCTGGGTTGACGGGCTGAGGCGGAGTCTGGGACTCAGAGGCTGGAAGCAGAGACAAGGGATCTTCCAGCCACGATGCCGATGGAGACTGGCAGACCCGAGGCGATCCCAACGCACAGATGGTGGGCTGAGGGTGAGCAGAGGGGCTGACAGGAAGCAGCGGTGGCAGAGCAGAGGAAACAGGGATGACAGGAGGAGGAAGGAGAGGGAGGGTGGATGGGAATTTGTGAGCACCAGGGTTTTCAGGGACGGTGGGTGCTGCCCATACACACCAGATCGCAACTCCCAACACCGGGAGTGCAGCAGACAGGGGAATGACCTCCATGATCGGGACAGACAGACTGTTCAGGGCCGACAAATATTTAAGGGCAGACAGATAGTTCGGGGCAGATTTATGGTTCAGGGCAGACAAAAGGTTCAGGACAGGCAGATGATGACGAGGGAAGGGCAGGTAATACACAGTCCACTGAGCTCAGCTCACCCGCAGCTACGGTGAAGTGGGCGGAGCTTCCTTCTGCGCTCTCGCTGTCCATAGTGCTCTCCACTGTGGTGAGCTCTATAGCGGCTCTCGTACCTGATCTGACATCACAGGCTCTGGCGTGATTCTCAGCTCTGTCGCTCCATTAGGCGATGGCTCGTCGGTCGCGGCGGGCTCTGGCTCTCCGTCAGTTGTGGGCTCAGGCTCTTACTCCACACAGTGGGGTGATGTTGGGCTGGGCTCTGGGTCCTGTTGCATTCCGGATCAGGGCAGGACACTCTCCAAACACTGGAACATGGCATCCCTCCAGTTCAGTCCTGTGGTGTCTGAGAGGTCCAAGGGGCGATGGTAATTTACCCCGATCCGGAACAGGGATTTCAACATCTTGTCGTCAAAAGGGGACATGGCGGCAAGAGGAGCGAATCCCATGGCGAATGATACCGGGTCAGAATTTCACCACCCATTCCGTTGCTTTCATCTTTTCTTTTTGGTTCGGTATTCTGTCACACTCGTGTAGAGGGAAGGCACACAAAGACGAAGGAAATTCACACAAGAGTTTAATTACAATCCAGGCAGAAGATAATCCACAGGCACAGAGGGAACACACAGCAAAATAACGACATTCACAATATTGGACGAGGGACAACTGAACAGGCTAGAACTAAAGTAGGGGTGCTAATGACGGACAAACAGGTGAGGAGGATCAACTAATGAGG
>JAFVLL020029718.1:0-35737 GCA_021397915.2 Tor tambroides
TGTCTCTACAGCAATCTTAGTTTGATGCATAATAGGCCGCAGATTAGATGGGTCAGCCTTACGGCTTGAGAAGGCCTTAGACTTTCTATCACGTGATAAAACAGAAATAGAGAAAGCTACAGGCACACTGGGTTCCCGCTTGCTCTGTAAACACCAGTTCCTCCATTTTCTGTGAGAAGCTTAGAAGTGCAGATGCTGGAGAGAGGGATAATGTGTCTGGTGTTTCCGGTGGCTGTGATATGTTGTCCTGGCTTCCCTGGCTGTTTTCCAGAAAGTCGTCCTTGGGAGCAGAGTCTTGGAGCTGTTGTGGTTCGTCACAGTCTGTCTGTGATGAGCTCTGTGGGCAGGGCTCAGCCAGGATAGTTTCCATGAGCAATGGTTGTTTTGGCTGCGTGGCGTTATCTGTGTCCTTGTGGGTTGTGTCAACCACATGATGACTCGAAAACTGATATGAAGTCCTGTGGTCTCTCATACTTTGTCCAGGTGTTTGTATGCCATTCAGGTTGAGTGGATTGGCACACACTACTGAAGGATGATGGAGGGAGAAGTAGATATTGTCCTTTAGCACTCTTGCACCAAGTTTGTTTGGGTGGAGACCATCCAGTTTAAATAGTTGTCTGTGGCCCCAGAAAAGATTGAAGTTGTCGATGAAGTTGACTCCTTTCATACCGCAGGTTCTTTGTAGCCATATATTCAGCCCGAGCAACCATGAAAACATGTTAGTTCCCTTTTGCTGGGAGTGTTCCACTGATGAACAACTGAACTTCAAGTCTTTGAAGTGTTTCAAAGAGTTCACTGAAATCCTTCTTAAGGAGTTCTGACTGCTCTTTCAGAATATCATTCTTCCCCACATGGATGATGACTCGATTTGCAGTCTTGTGCTTCATCAGAATGTTCCGAAGTTCCCTGTTCACCTCAGAGATGGTTGCTTGAGGAAAGCAGCATGTAGTTGTCGTCCTGCTACTGATGTTTCTGTCACCCACTATCAGAGTCCTGGGCTCGGCTGCACTCTGAGCTGAATGCCACTGTCTGCTCGACCTTGAGCTCCTGTTAGAAGCAATGTTAGCTGCTGGCTTATACGATCCATGTTCAGTCACATTTGGGGATTCCTCACCCACATTCATTAATGCTTCAAATCTGTTCTCATGATGTATAGGGGGTGGTAGAATACCAGTGTTTGCAAGCCTTGTCACAGCCATATCTGGGGTAGAGGATGCTAACGCAGCAATACGAGATACTCGTGACAATCTGATGTCTCGAGTGCCTTTGGGTCTCGCTCCCTGTTTGTGCCATTGATTAGTCTGTCGATCAGTTTTGGCTTGTTCCTCTACACTTGGTATAAACTGTTGTGATTCACTAGATTCACGGGACTCACCGGCTGTTTGCTGAGGGGGTCCATGATGACGATCTGCTGTGTGTTCTGCCTGTTTTGGAAGTCCAGCAAGTAACTTTGTTTCAAGAACTGCAATCCTTTGTAGAAGTCTGTGGCAGTTCATGCAGCAGGTAGATTCCACAAGAGGCATTTTCTCTCTCGTCTGTTTGAACGTAGACAGCTGTGTTTTCCCATCTCCGGAATGTAAGCTGCTGGCAGTGGGAGGCGAAGATTCTTCTTTTTTGTGGTATAATTCCAGTCCCGAAAAGTTTTTATTTTTAGTGTTTCTGCCAAAAATGTGTTGTTTGAGTACTGTGTCGATCTGCTGAAGTTAAAATCTTAGAAAAATCTGAGAAAAGTACATAAGCAGGGAGCAAAGCGCAGAGCAGTAAGCAAGAGCGTCCGAACAGTAGCGAAGCTGGAAGCAAAACAACAATAACTGCAGCCATTTCAAGCGCGAAATATCGCGTTGCGTGATTCATTTGAATGCTCTCCTCCCATAAATTTTGTGTCTGAAAGGGAAACTCCTACAAATGCATATTCAGTAAGGTCCGGCGCAAAAATAGCTGTGTCCACGCATTTTCCGGAGAGTATTAAAATGAATCACGCAACGCGATTTACTAAAGTTTGCGCTCATCAAATTACTGGTATTTGCGCCATTATTTAACACCCCAAAAAATCATGTCTTAAAGCAGGCGCTAATTTACGCCGCTCTTCGTAGATTGCGCTGGTCTTTATGGAAATGATCTGGCTGCGCCTGTGTTCTTTAATGTGAGCATTGTCAGTAAATCACACGCAGAATTTTCCCCTCCCATCTGCACTTTTATGGAATTGCACTCTAACGCTAATTTGCCCTGTTTAGTAAATCTGGCCTTTATTTACTTATGTAATATTACAGTATTTATTAATGTTTTGAATTTGCTTTTAATTTAGATTTTGTTTTAATAATTTTTCTTTTTATCATTTTCTTTTTTGTGTATTCTGTTTAGCTTTAATTTAAATTTATTTCAATTTTAGTTTTAGTAATTTTAGTACTTCAACTCATTTTATTTAATTTCTAATTTTATGTTTTTCATCTAATATTTATACTTTATTTTATTTCAACTTTATTTTAAATAATGAAATTTATTTTTAATAGTTTTAGTTAACAATAACAACCATGTCCGATATGGAGTCACAGTTATCATCTGATGCCTATAATTTTTAGTATTAAAGCTAATTAAAAATATATTTTTCCCCAAATACTGCCAGCCTTCATTTTAACAATTTCAATATTCTCACAATTCTTAAAATCCAAAGGTCAGTTTAATTTTAGTCTTTCTTTTAATTATTATTTTTTTAAAGCATTAAATGTTGTTGTTGTTTCTTTTAATTAATAGATAAAGCAGATACGTATTTACAATAGAAATTTCACAAATCAATTCACAAGCTGATTTTTATTCAGATGACTTTAGATCTGATTTATTTGGATATTTTTCCATTTTGCTTGCATTTATCCACCAGTGTTGTTGAGAATTGTGTCATATTTGCTTTTTCACATTAGGCATCCAAACGAGGGAGCACACCTCAGCTCACCCCTCGAAGACCAGCCATAGATGACCTGCGTGCATCCATCATATACGGCTCAGGTCAGACACACCTTCATACAGACAGGTTCACAGAGAGACAGAGTTACATTTGCATGACAGAGTGCCACACTTACTGAACATCAGTAATAAAATATAGAGATCTACTCTGTAAATCAAATATTACAACAAAAAAATTCTGTCTTTGTCTTTTTCAGAGGAAGAGTTGTTCTTTGATGCCCCTAGTTCACCGGTCGAGGATCTGCCATTCTTTGAGGCCTCGTCTGACTCTCTGCGGGGTTCAGCCTCTCATAAGCGTCTGTCCATGGTGCTCAAAGACCCCAAGAAGAACATGACCGAATTCCTCTTGAGATTTGAGATCAACAAGGTCCGATAATGCCCTTGTTTATTATATTTAAACTATACTTTTCTTTCCTTATAGAGATGATAACAGATAGAAATGTGTATATACTGTGTGGTTTATTTGAAACTATCTTAACATTTCAAGGCTCCTCTAGTCATTCTGTTCACTTAAGTGAAACTTTTCCCTCGTTTGTTCTCCTCTAGCTTTCCATTCAGCTGTGTCGCTTGTCAGGCAGAGAGGAAGTGAGTGTTCTGCATCTGTTCATTGATGGATTAGGGACAGAACTCAAACTTCGCACCTTTGATATGTCTTCATACACCTTCCTGCGTGAGATCTGCCTTGAGTGTTCAGAGTACTTGGGTAAGTGCATTGCACACACAACACTGCACTACTTTTATTCAGCAAGCATGCATTAAATTGATCAAAAGTGACAGTAAAGACATTTATAATATTACAAAAGATTTCTATTGCAAATAAATGATCTTCTATTCATCAAGAGTCCTGAAAATGTATCTAGGTTTCCACAAAATAATAAGCAGCACAACGGTTTTCAACATTGATAATAATAAAAAATGTTTCTTGAGCATCAAATCAGCTTATTAGAATGATTTCTGTATTCAAATATACAAGTTATATGCTGTTTGTGTGTTTGTGTGAAGATTCTGAGGACAAGAAAGTTCACCTTATCACTACTCTGGATAATACTGAGGAAGATTTGCTCACTTTGGAGTATGTCAAGGTAAATTTGCTTTATCATATTTACGTGTCATCCTCCTTTGGCTCCAGTTATATGTAAGGGCTGTTTATCATCAACACAATCAATGATTCTGTAATTGTGAAGCATCAAAGCGAATCTCTCTGGCAGATTTTTCTTGGTTTTGACCGGGTCTCAGCTGGTGGGTGTTAAAAGCCTAGTGGGATACTGCCTTTATGAAGGCCATTTTATAATTTTAGCTTTAATGAGCCGAACATTAACACAGAATTAGAGCTAAAAAAAAAAAAAGACTTGTGACTCACGATGCATGACTCATTTTAATTACAGTCCTGCTTTCAGCCAAACTCTTGACAACACAGATTTAGAAAGCCTGTTAGTGTATAATATCTGTTTATGATCTGTTCTATATATTATTTTGTATTCTATATATTATGTTGAATGTTTTCTTCAAATCATCCTGTAGTCCATATGTTTCACATCTCTTTTCAAAATATCAAAGCAATATTTGTGAGAAAAAGAATCATGATATATTGATCAAGATTATTTTTAACTAAAACCATAAAATGTTTTCATTACTTGAAATAAACATTAACTGAAATAAAATATAAAAAGGCAACATTTCTTCTTTTCATTTAGTTTAAATTGAAAATAAAACTTAAAACTATATAGTCATGTTAAAAAAAATAAAACATTTAATTACTAAAATCTAAACTTAAAATGAAAAACGAAAATATACAAAATAAGATCTAATTCAAAATATTAAAAAACTATAATAGTATATCAGAGATATGAAATAATGATATCAGTGTGTCAGCATAGTCTTATGCACGGGACTATTCCAATAATACCCTATTCTTTTTCAGGCAGACAAAAATGCACCAGATTTTAAAAAGATGTATAAAAATACAGAGCAACTAATCAAGGTAAGCTTTTTCACAAATCACAAATTCTCTACAGCTAATGTGAGCCAAACAGTTCACAAAGCTTATAAACTGCATACTAATTGCAAAAGTTTGTTAAAATACGTAATCTATGGTTTTTGCACCAGGTGAATTTCTCCTCACTGGATGTGCACCTGCACACTGAGGCGCTCCTCAACTCCATAAATTTCCTGAATAACCTCCTCCCACCACTGAAGAAAGAGGCACAAGAGGAGCAGCCCGTCCTACCCAAGGAGGAAGAGGAAGAAGAAGAGGAGGAGTCAAAAATAGAGGATTCTGCTGTTACCAAGAAATCTTGTAAGAAAGTTCATTTTGTATGGTTCTTTTGTTTTGTCATGATATTATTTTAATCTCATATATTTGGCTTGTTCTTCAGACTATAAGAAGTCAAAGTTTGAGGATGTGGTGAATTTGCACATCCGAGCAGACCTCAGCTGTCTTAAGGTCTTCATAAGAGGAGAGAAAGCCAGGATCTCTGAGATCAGCATAGAGGGTAAAACACATTTCTGTAAATGCGCATAAACACAAGAAAGTTGGGATATTTTACAGTACTGCATGTTCTCTTTTACACCAGGGCTGGTTTCTGAAGTTCAGATGAAGAAGAAGTCCGTAGAGATTCTGGCTAACCTGAAGAACATTGTAATTCTGGATTGTGACAAAGAGGCACTATATAAAAAGGTAGAAATTGCACTTATTCTATGATAAATAAATCATAGAATGAAAACTAAATTGGCACAACGGAGAACAAGCACACATTTTTATATCATTTTTGTTATACAGTGTTTAATAGTGTTAGAATATCTATATAATAGTGTTAGAAGTCTTTTAACCACAAAACAAACAATTTCATGTTTGATTTACATTTTCTATTTTAGGCCAACACAACAGTATTGTTTATTAGATTATACAATTCTTTTGTGGTTAATTAAAGAAAATCATTTTGCTCAAAAATGTATGGAAGAATAACTTAAACTTACTGACTTTGGACTAAAAAAATATTGGGATTTTTTTATTTTTATTTATTTTTATTTTTTGTTAGATTTTGTATAATTCATAAAAAGGTGAGAGCATAAGATGGAATTGATTTAAACTAATGATGGAATGATGGTGATATATAGGCAGTGTCCATTGCGGATAAGGAGGTGTTTGATTTCCGCATGGTGAACCATGTAGATGCAACGGAAGGTGACGCCTACACAGACATGCACATTGTGGACACCAGTGTAACTTTGACTGTGGGCTGCATTCAGGTTATTTTCCTCAACAAGTTTGTGTCCTCAATACTGGTAAGTGTTCATCTCTCATGCACCACTACATTTACCATTTTTCCCATACAGAGGAAGTTACTTGAAAAAATTGCAATAATACTTACCCTAATAGGTATCATTTTTATTTTATTGCAATTATAAATACTATATGTATGTAAAAAGTGGAGAGGGCCTAGAACAGAACCTTGGGGGTCACCTACAGTTTCTTAATAGAACAAATTGCTGCATAGTTGTTTTTCATTTATTTATTTTATTTCACGTTTTTTCAGTATATATTGTTTTTATTTATATTTAAGTGTCACAGCAAATATGAGAATGATCATGTGACTTCCTTTTTGAATATTATTAGCCTCTTTTTGCATTTATTTTTGCATATATTTGTCTGTTGACTAATGGTCTCTCTCGTCTCTCTGCCTCTCTTTATTTTTTGCTCTTCAGGCATTTATTAATAATTTCCAGGATGCTAAAAATGCATTGGCAGAGGTGACGGCCCAGGCAGCAGAGAAAGCAGCCACAGGGGTTATGGAGCTGGCAGAGAGAAGCACACGTATTTCCCTGGACGTAGACATCAAAGCTCCGGTTGTCTTCCTCCCACAATCCTCTATCTCCCACAATGTCGTTGTGGCAGATCTGGGTTTAGTGACTGTAAAGAACCGATTTGAAATTGTCTCCTCTCCAACACACGCCATGATCCCCCCTGTCATGGACATCATGGCTGTGGGGCTGAGTGATCTTAAAATGTACAGGTTAGTTCGGTGTTTTTGGATGAAGTTACTAGTTTGAATGAATTAATAAATTAATGTGATTAATCAGCCCCGAAATTATATTTCCATTGTTTGATTAATGATATTTGTTATATTTCTTTATTACCTCAGGACCACATTCACTGATGGACAGTTTAAGAGTGAAATTCAGTTACTCAAACCAGTCAACATGGACCTGTCAATCAAACGCAATCTCTCTGCCACCTGGTATCACAGCATACCTGACATCCAGATCAATGCACACCTCAAACCCATGAGTGTAAGTGCGTATCTGTGTTTGTTTCTATGTCTGACTATAGGTATAGGGTATATTGCAGCTAACATTAATGTGCATTTTTTGCAGCTAATCTTGAGTCAGGAGGACCTAACTATAGTGCTGAAGACTCTAAGTGAGAATTTGTCTGAGACCTCTGAAGCTCCTCCAGCTCCATCCAGCTCTGATAAAGGAGACACGGATTCTACCAAGGATTCTCAGAGTTCTGGAGGTATAACACAAACACAAATACAGATTGTGAAGCTTAATTGATTATTAATGCATAGGTTACATCAAGCATACTTTCTGTGTCTTTGTCTTTTCCTGCAATGGATATTTTGTTGTTAAGCATTAATTAAGGGTCGTTATTCCACATTTTATAAGCAAAAATATTTTATGTATTTTTTTTCTCGCAATGTAAATGTACTTGATTGCATCCTTAAAGACTTACCAATACATTTTTAAATACATTTTAATTTAATAATGGTTTTATCGATACAGACTAAAGGTCATTGCACACTGAGTCTGAAATTTTCATCCGAAATTTTTGCACCTTAAAAAATAAATAAGATCTCACGTTGTCAATCACGTTTACGCACTGCCTCCGAAACTTTCGTCCGTCATAAAAATATTTGGATCGGGTTTTTCGCATCCGTAGCAAGCATTTTGAGAGGTGTTTTGTCAATTCGGAGCCACCGACCGTACAAGCGAACGCCAAAATCCAGAATGGCGTCTGACAAGTTGATCCACTTCGTCTCGCAGCACAAAGCACTGTAAAGGTCCTTGCACACTGAGTTCACAGAAATTGGTGGTCTTCTTTTTAATATGTGGCTCCAGTATCGCTAGCAAAGCATCAAACTGAGCCACTGACATCCTGAAGTAAACTTTGAATCGCTCGTGATAATCCCGCAGCTCCTTAATAAGGAGGTAGAACTCTCCTTCCTCTCTATATCTCAGGATTGGATGGACCCAATATTTCCTCTTTCTTTTTCTCTTTTTAAGAAGAGAGAAGACAACAAAATAATCCTCACTGCTTGAACACTCCATTTTGTATTGTTTTGCGAATTTTTTCACAACGGATTAATTAATACGCATCGGACTCAGTGTGCAAGGTTTCTGTGTGCAAGGACTTTTACTTTCGATGTACATCAAGCCTTATACATTTAAATTTCACAGCATTTTTAACCTTTTTTTAACAAAATAACAAAGAAACACTGTATAATTGTTTACTCATTATCACGAGATATGTGTATATATGTACATATACAGTATATAAATATTATAATGAAACATTTTAAATTTTCTGTAATTATTTTAACCAAGGATTCAATCTGTGGTATTAAAAATATGTATTTAATTCATTTACAAAAATCCTCACTCTCTAAAATGTATACAATAATTGTGAATAATTTAAAATAATAGTCAGAAGTTGCAAAATTTTAATTTAGAAGCTGAATTAAAGTTTCGTAATAATTAGCACAGAATTACTCATGTATTTATTAATATACACACATTTCCCAATTCAGGATTCGGATGTCTTGGAGTTTGTTTGTTTTTCCCCCAGGTGTTTAAACGGTATTTATATTGTGTTGTAGGGAACACTGTTGTGACTGCAGCAGTGGTGGAGGGCAAGAAAACAGGCAAACTAAAGAACACTCTGAAACTAGACTTCAAGTTTGACTCCATGACACTAGTCCTGTACAGCCCCAACAATGAGGTGACAAAATACACTCAATTCATTGTAGATGAGAGTGTAATGATTACATGTGAAACCAGGTTTAAATATTTAGGGTTCTGGTTCAGTTTTTGCTATCTGTTTGTGTACAGATCCAGTTATCAGACTCCCGTGATGAGAGTTTGAAGTTGGCAGAGTTCACGTTGGGCACCATCTCCACCGCTGTGCTCATGTTCTCTGACAGCTCCATGAAAGCCTCCCTCAAACTCACAAACTGTCTGCTGGATGACAAGAGACAGAGGGTGAAAATGATCACATCCAGGTAGATCACACACAGATCAAGATCCACGGAAGATGCTGCAGTTTGTTAAATCACGTTTTATGTGTGCAAATGTCCTTCCTGCCCCATACAATTGATATTAGAGTCATTTTCTCCTACAGTACATGGCTGCGACAACTAATCGATAAAATCAAAAATCATCAGTTATTTTGCTCTGTGCATCTTTATCTGAAATCACTAATGTTGTAACATTTGTATTGTAGACCTTTTTTGCACAAAATATATGTATTAAAACGATTAATCAAAGAAAGAACCAGCTGATTAATGGATTATTACAAATTTTTAGTTGCAGGCTTATGGTAAATAAAGTTAGTCATTCAGTCACTAAATCAGTCAGTAACTGTGTTCCCCTATTTCATGCTGCTTTAGGATGATAGCGATGCGTCAGGGCAGGGAAGGCAATGTGATGGTAGACGTGAGTTATCGACAAGGCCGGGACGGCACTGTGCTGGACACTCTGGTTCAGGACCTCTATCTGTGTGCCAGCATGGAGTTCCTGCTCACAGTAGCTGATGTCTTTCTTAAAGCTATGGCAGATGGCTTCTCTGGTCCCTCTAAAAGCAAACAACCCACCAGTTCATCTAAAGACCCAGGTTAGTGATTTGAAGAAGACAGGTCTTCTTCAATATAGTCTTAAGTCAAACTTAGTATTTTTGATCATTTTGTTGTATGAATATCTGAACATACAATATTTCAAAAGAGAGAACAGAACATTTTGTTCTAGCTTCATGCATTCTTTTTTAACTACACTTGAATGTGTTCTTTTAAAAAAGCAACATTTTGAACCGGAGATTCTAATTTGAAATTTGAAAATGAATAATGGCGCCTCCATACCATGTACAGTGAAAACATGGCATACCAGAAAATTCAGTCAGTGGCAGGCAAGCATTGTGTCATAAATGACAGAAAATTCTATCAATGGTGGAGAATCAATGGTGATTTGTGTCTTTCCTTTGGTAGCGGTTCCTACTGTGCCGGTGGTTGCCAAAACTGAGATGAACATTGTGGTAAAGAATCCTGAGATCGTTTTTGTGGCCGATCTCACACGCGCTGAAGCTCCGGCTCTCGTAATGACAACGCAGTGTGAGCTAGTGATGAAGAACGAGCCCAGTGGTCAGTCGATGACGGCCGCCATTTCAGACCTGAAAGTGGTGGCGTGTCCGCTCCTGCGAGAGAAGCGGGAGCACAACGTGACGACGGTGCTCCAACCCTGCCAGGTGTTCTTCCAGAGCAACCAGTCACCTACCCAGCCTCAGACCATCGAGCTGTCCATCAGCTCCCTCACGCTCAAGGTGATTCTGTGATCATTTCATATTTTGAAAACAGTGATTTAAAGGTATAGCAACAAACCTGTTTTTTTAATTCTGAGGGGTCAGTAAAAGGGTGTAAAATCATAAAAAATCTAAATTCCGACTACTTGTTTTTGGTTCCTTGAAACACATTTTGAGAGGCTTAAAATAGTATATCACTAAATTAAATATAAATAATGTGTGCAATAATAAAATGTAATATAATATAACATAATTAATGGGAAAAAGACTCATTTTAGGAGAATATGACTCTAATGAGAATATGACTCCTTTCTTGCCCTTTCTACTCTCTTCCTGTTCCCAAAGGTGTCTCCCATCATCATAAACACCGTTATCACCATTCAGTCAGCACTGAGCCCTGCAGCCGAGACGCCTGAGGAGCTGGAGAGTCCCGTGCCGCAGGATCTGTGGGAACGTCACAATCTGCGAGACCTAAAGCTCTGGCTCCTGGAGGAGGAAGAAGAGAAAGTCACCCAGTCTGTCATTCCGCTCGTTCCTCATGGAGAGTCTCTCAAAATGAACATCCACTCCATCTGCCTGACGCTGGAGGCCGGAGTGGGCCATCGCACCGTGCCCATGCTGCTGGCCAAAGCCTCGTTCCAGGGAGACATGAAAAACTGGAGTACTCTCATTAACCTGCACTGCCACCTGGACCTGGAGGTCAGAGGATATTGTAATACATTGTTTACTGTGTTGTACTGTTCAGTGTTTACTGTGAACTTGTCTTGCAGCATCTATTTGAGTTCCTCTGAAACCCTCCACCTCCCCCAGCATCACCGGTCTAGATCTGCTACTGGATTTATGTATGCATATTCATGCAGCAGCAGCAGCGTATCTTACATGCTCACAGCAGTGTGTCTGTGGATCTATTGGCAATTTCAAGTCCGTACTTGCTCTACAGCAGCTGTGTGTAGCAGAACTAGTGCACCAAGACCAAATATATTAACACTGTCATATACATTAACATACTAAAACTATTCTGAGAGTTATCATGATTTATTTACTTTTTTACATTTCAGAAATGTTTATCCAAAGTTGCTTACATGAGTAATCAAGTATTCCTTGCTAGGGGTGCACGATTAATCAAAATAAAACCAGAATTATGATATGGCTTAGTGTCATTTATCAAATTACAAAGCCCTGTGAATTAATTAAATAAAAATATGTCCTGCATTTTTCAAAGTGAAATACGGCACTGTGTTGTTTTACACGTGAGCAGCTCATGAGAACTCATCTCTGCAGTTGCTGTGAGTTTGGGTTACGCAATAAGCACCAAACATTTTGTTGTACCGACATCAAGAAAAAGGAGTCTTTAAGGGCTCCTGTGGTTTTCTGCCAAAATAACAGCTTGGTGGTTTAATGTTTGAAAATTCTGAAATGAAGACAGACATAATTATTAGTATTGTAATTTTTTGTAGTGTACCATACACTGTAAAAAAAAATAGAAAAAAGGTTTTAAAAATGTTTAATAATGTTATTATTATTAATATTATTATCATTATTTAGTCATATTGATATATAATCACAAAATAATTGGTCACACTACAAACAATCGCAGCAACCTGGACTTTTTTTAATTGCATGTTAAATCACAGTCACAATTTTATCAGAAAAATTGCAATTAGATTTTCTTCCTCAATTTCTTCCAGCAACGATCCTTATACTCCATTATACAGTGTACATGCTGTTGGTGTCATTATAAACAGTGCAGAATCCTCATGTCCCACAGCAAAGTGCTGCTTTGCTTTTAATTTCATTTAATTCCACATATTTTTGCCTTTTACATGCTATTATACAAAGAAAATGACCCAGTTTTACATACACTGCCCTCCAAAAGTTGGCAAACACCCCTGGCAAAGTGTGGTTTTGGACGATATCAGCATAAATCCTTATCATTTTTTGGTGCAAATACATTAAAGTAACTTGACATTATCATTGAAGACCAGCAATAAAACATAATAATAGCAATATATACATGTCAAAGTCAGACATGCCCCTTTGCCGGCTGTGATGCCTGGTTACTGGTTTAAACTTGTCCCAGGTTTTTAAAAGATTTTTGGGTCAGCACACCTTAATACTGTAGCATCAACAATTGATTGTCAATTCAAAGACAATGTTTGAATAAACTGATAGCTCGGATGCCCAGATTATGCAGAGCTGTAATAGCTGCTAATGGTGGATATTTTGATGAATCGAAAATTTTAATTTTTTCTATGTATAAACTGTTTATGTAATAAAATATGTTTTCGTAGTTTGTGTTGTCCCTTATCAGTACAAAATTTTCACAAATTGAAAAGGATTCATGCCAATATTGTCCAAAACCCCTCTTTCTAGGGCGTTTCCAAACTTTTGGAGGCCAGTGTAGTTTCTAGAGGAATTTTAATCTTATTATCTAGTCAGCAGAGTCACAGTGTCAAATAGTGGCAGAACCATTTGAGCTACTTTGCTAGTCTTCCAACTTCTACTTTTAAAGGAACACGCCACCGTTTTTCCATATTCCCCTAAGTTCTTCCCTCAACTTAGACGAGTTGATACGTACCTCTCCCGTCTCAGTGCGTGCACTCAGTCGCTGTAGCGCGCGACGCCACTGTGCTAGCGTTTAACTTAGCACCATTCATTCCTTAGGATCCAAACAGGGATGAATTTAGAAGCTACCAAACACTTCCATGTTTTCCCTATTTAAAGACGGTTACATGAGTAGTTACACGAGTAAGTATGGTGACACAAAATAAACTGGTGATTTATAGTGGCGCTAGCATAGTGGTGTCACGCGCTAGAGCGATTGAGTGTACACACTGAGACGGGAGAGGTACGTATCAACTCGTCTAAGTTGAGGGAAGAACATATTGGAATATGGAAAAACGGTGGCGTTTTCCTTTTACTTGCGCACTAATTTAACACGATTCTCATGGCATGAGACGCTGAAAAAAACTGTGAAATGCGACAATTCACAAAATGTCTATCGATACTCAAGTTTTTTTGCATCCTATAACAAGTTTGTTTTCTGTAGGTGAATTATTATAATGAGATGATGGGTTTATGGGAACCACTGTTGGAGCCACTGGATGACGAGGACAAAGATGGCTTCAGACCATGGACTCTAACAGTGAAGGTTACCTTTCATTTCATGCCTAATCTGTTACTGACAAAACTTTTCATGAGTTCAAAAAATAAATAATGTTATGTCTACAGATGAAGAAGAAGCCAGTATCATATTCTGGAGTGTCTGATGAGGTGGACGGCAGTGTGCCTGATTATAAAACGGTCATCAGCTTCACAAGTAAAGACCAGCTTAACGTCACCCTCTCCAAGTGTGGCCTCCACATGCTCAGCAATCTAGGAACGGTAGGAGATTGAGATGATTGCAGTGAGTAGATCTGGTAAAAAGGGCTGTCTTTCTCTTACAGATGTTACAGACGAGTATTTTCTTCTGTTTGCAGGCGTTTGCAGAGGCCACTAAGCAGACCGCTGAGTGCTTTCAGACAGACCAGGCTCCGATTGTGGTGAAGAATCGTTTGGGTTTGCCGGTGTCGGTGCTGCACAGCGAAGTGTTTAGACCCATCGGTAAAGAGTCTAAAAATCGTGTTGTGGAGCTCCAGGATGGAGAGAGCCTGAATATGGACTACACCCTCACCACTGAGTCCAGTGACCAGTTCTCAGCCATGACCAGCCTCAGTGCCAAAAACTACATACAGCCCAGTAAGACACAATAACAACCCATGACCCGTATGAATATATGTCGCAAATAGTGCTGTCGAAATTAGCGCGTTAACGCAGGTGATTAGTTTTTCCAGTTTAACGGCATAAAAAATATTTAACGCAGGGGTGGGGCTAGGGTTGGCCACCCCACTCACAACTGTCTCTTTTTGTCTTGACAAGAATTGCGATTTATTTAGATTCAAGTCTTTACGATTACATCAAACTGGAGAGTTTTCAGACGCGTGCTCCACTTCGCCTCAGCGACAGGAGCTAGAAATGGTACAGGTGATGGGGAGCTTCAGCAGAACAACAGTGAATTGTGCTCAGATGAGATGTTGTCAGGCCGTATGTCAGTACAAAGGAATTTTCTGTAATGAAGCTGCGAGTATGTGTGTCAGATCCGCGTCATGTTCAGCAGCAGCTCTTAAAGTAATAGCAGCCAAAAAACCTAATAACCCAGCTGCTGTGGTGTCTGTTAATCAAAGAACAAAAGAAAAAAGAGGAACTCAATAACTTTTATAGCTTTAAGGATTCATCTATAGTTAATTTAGAATTTAGTGTTTGATAACTTTATTCAATTTCTGTATATTTCCTACACTTGCTGAAGGGCACAGGTAAATATGACATTTATTATAACGGGTTTATGTGAAGATTGTTTTACGTTCACTTAAATTAGAAGTTGTTATTTTTTTAAAGTCTAATAAATGTTAAAATTGATAGCTCTTAATTATACTGTAATGTTGAATGGCTATAGTCAATTTTTAAATATTAGAAAAAAATAACAATTTCCTAGGGACATCAGCAGTATTGGTATCAGTGACACTCAGTCATAAAAAAAGATGCCATTAAACAAATTTTAATTACGATTAACTGCATGAAAATGTGCGATTAATTCGTTTTTTTTTTTTTTAATCGATTGACAGCACTAATCACAACATTGCTATTACACTATTACTACTGTAGTACACAAAGATTCCAAAAGGTGGTTTTCACAGCAATGCGATAGAAGAACCATTATTGGGTTCCCTAAAAAGAAATATTGTTTTTGAAGAACATTTTAATAATCTAAAGAACATTTTCCACTATAAAGAACCTTTTGTGGAATGGAAAAGTTCCATTAATGTTTAAGGTTCTTCACTGAACCATAGATGCCAATAATGAACCTTCATTTTTAAGAGTGTGTACATCCGTCGGCACACTAACGAGTGACAAATTACATGAAATTAATTTATGGCTGCGTATTTTATTCATTTTATAGTTGCATTCTGCAAAATTGCAAGATAAAAGCTATGTTTTTCTTTTTCCTCTTCTCCAGCTCCAGTTGGCCACACTACCGCAAGTGTGATCCCACTAATCAAAACAGGACGGGACATGTACAGCGTCATGCACCGTGACTCAGGTGTCACACGCTTCTTTGTCTGTCAGATTTACATTTTCGAGGGAAGCAAATATGTCAAGATCCGCTCTCCTTTCCAGGTGAATATTATTTAAAACCTACACACACATACACACACACACACACACACACACACACACACACACAAACTATATACAGCAGACACTTCCCTTTAAAAATGACTCCTCATTAAGCCTACACAGAATTCTGTAATATACTCATAATAGCTTTAAACATAATCAAGTTAGCTACAGCATTTAATGAATGGAATTTTAATTTTATTGTTAACAGATTGGTTATTGATGATGTTATTGTTTTGTATTGATTTTCTAGATTATCAATCACTTTTCGGTGCCGTTCCGTGTTTATGAGGGATCTGAGTGTCTGGGCATCTCTCTGCCTACAGAGGAGTTCTGTGTGCCGCTGGGCTCCTATAGGTCAGTTACAGCACAGGACTGTAAGCTGTGTGTCGGTTCACTTTCACAAACATACTGTACACGCTGAAAAGACTCTTAAGTCAGTGTTTTTGACTAGTTCAGGAAAATACAGTTATTTCAGAAGCAAACATTTTTAAGAGTTTTAATTAAGTTGTAATAATAATAATTGCTTGTCACAGTTATTATCTTTTATAATTATTAGGGATGTCCACTGTAACTCTATCATATTGGTTATCTGGTTATCTGCCATTTTTAGAGATGTCTCAGATTATATTGGCTACAAATCCGCCAATATTGGATATTTAATTGTGCAGGCTCATTTCCACCCATTTTTTTTTTTTGCCATTATCTCAATTAAAGTTTAAATCTCTAAATAAATATCCATTTTTCATGCATTATAATGTTGTGATGCCTAAATTTACATTTTTATTAAATTATTCATTTAATTTTAGCATTTAAAATTATTTTATTTTAGTTGGTATAATAATAATAACAACTATTATTATTATTATTATGTTAATTAGTATTTAATTAATATTATAGTATTAAGTTTGACACACATACAAACTAGCATGTTTAAATCTAAGGGTCAAAGAGAGGATGAAAAATGTCCATGAAAGGCCAAAATATGAATACAATCTGTATATTATAATTAGTGCTGTCTATCGATTAAAAAAAAAAAAGGAGCTAATTAATCACACATTTTTCTGAAATTAATCACAATTAATTGTGATTAATTCCAGCTGAAATTAATCACAATTAATTGTGATTAATTCCAGCTAACATTAAAGTTTTTAAATATATGCAATAATTTCACATTCAATCTTTAAATTAATGTAGAAACAACATAAAGACAGTATATTTTTAATATTTGTTTAATGGCATCTTTTTTATGACTGAAGGCAAGTAGGAAATATACAGAAATTGAATAAAGTTATCAAACTCTAAATTAATATAGAAATATCTTAATCCTTAAAGCTATAAAAGTTATTGATTTCCTCTTTTTTTCTTTTGTTCTTTGATTAACAGACATCACAGCAGCTGGGTTATTAGGTTTTTTGGCTGCTATTACTTTAAGAGCTGCCGCTGCTGAATTTGACACGGATCTGACACACATGCTCGTAGTTTCATTCGCGCTTTAATGTGAAATGATACAAGCTACAGCGTGCGCCACAGTATTTGTGCATGCAATTGAAGAGCATGCGCTACAAGCACAGTATAACGGCTGACAGGAACTGCCTCGTCACCTGTATCATTTTCACACTCATTTGACTAGCGCCTGTCGCTGAGGCGAAGTGGAGTCAAGTATGTATCGCTGCAGCCCCGAGACCTCAAAGTGGGAGGGCCTTACGCCACAAGACCTCCAATTGGGAGAGACTTACGCCGCAAGTAGTTTGGGAGATCTCCAAGAGGGAGGGTAGGTTTAGGTTTGGTGTAGGCAATGTTAACAAGTCCCACCCATTTGGAGCTGACCAGCCCATTTGGAGCTGGCTCCGACCTGTTTATACTCTCAGTGGAGTGCGCATCTGAAAAGTCTCCTGTTTGATGTGGTCGTAAAGATGTTCTGCGTCTAAATAAACGCAATGCTTGTCAAGAAAAAAAAGACAGAAGCATCAGTTGTGAGTGGGGTGGCCAACCATAGCCCCGCTCCTGCGTTAACTGCGTCAAATATTTTTAATGCCACTAAACTGGAAAAATTAATCGCTAATTTTGACAGCACTAATTATAATTTTTATTGAGACTGAACCATTTTTAATCCTTCATATGTCTCTTAAATCTACATTTTGGCATTTTCAGTTTTTATTTTTTTATTTTTTAAGAGCTGAACTGAGCCTGCAGCCTGTAACTGAAGGTGAGGAGCAGTACGACTGCTCTGAGGGTTTCACTTATAATGAGGTGATTCAGAAGCCCGGAGAGTGTCTGGAGAAAGCCTGCCATCGTCATGGAGACAGCGCCCAGATGCTGAAGGTCAACATGATTCCTGTTGCAGACGCTGTGATGTCACACAGCACTGAGGAGGAGTTTGACAAGCCCATCATTCTGCACCTGTGGCCCACCGTTCTCCTCCGCAACCTCCTGCCATACCCCATCACCTTCAAGATAAAGGTACATGAGACCTTACTGTCCCTCTCCACTGAGTCAGATATGTGTGGTTTAACCTGGCGCAATTACTATCTTTTATAGTTATTATGGATGCCCACTTTAAAGGGGTCATGAACTGCTTTTGTTTTTTATTTTGTACTGTCCTCTGAGGTCCACTTGTAATGTTATCACAATTTTTACATAAAAAAAAAAAACCTCATCATTTAGAAGTAATAGGCTATTTTCTGTCCTGTTTTTAACCCCCCTCATCAGAACGCTCTGTTTGAATAGGTGTGGCGGATTGTAGACTCGGAAGTAAACGCCCACTGCTATGATTGGCTAATGGGTGTGTATGTTTGACAGCGTACATTCCTCATAGATGGACGCTGCTGTGATTTAAGTCAAAAATGTATAAATAACTCAATAAATATCAAACTATCTGTAAGAAGAGACAAAGCAATAGTGATCACGTAATGAAAACAGTTTCTCACAATTGTGTTGCGACATTACTGTCGGATCCAATTTAGTCGGCACAGCATCCTCTTTTAGTTTCAATCTTTCTGAAAATCCCACATCAAATTGTGCCTTGTTTGTAAACGAATCCATGGTAAAATGAAGTGAACAAAGGACCAAGTTCTTACTGATGCGGTCTGGATCTTCAATAAAAAACTCTTTTCTAACATTGGGATCAGAAGGAAGGCAACGCAAGCACTGTTTTTCCACAGCTTGGCACTGCACAGTGTCTTGTCTTCAAAGCCATCTTTATCACTTGGTTTCTGCGTAGACCTGCATTCGCCTCTCTCGTAAACACCACATGCGTGAATCGGTGGGCGGGGCTAAACACACAGCGATGTTGAAGCAGGGGTTGATCATCTTCAGCGGAGGTGGTGCTTATCCACACTATTATATCATAGAGAAGTACATTCCAAAAGCTGTTGTTTTGGCAGATTGCCTTCAATATAAGCTGTTTTTAGACTAATGACAAAGATTTGAGTTCTGAAACTTACAGTACAGGATGTTTTTATAGCACAGTGACCACTTATACTGTATGTCAGAAGATCAAGGGAATTTTGATTTCTCAGTTCATGAACCCTTTAACAGTTATCTGATGATATTAGAGATCGTCTGTCTCAGTTTCTATTGGCTACAAATCGGCCAAAATTGGATATTTAACTGTGCATGCTCATTTCCCCTATTTTAACATTTATATTAATTTTGCCGTCATCTAAAAACAACAAATCTCAAAATAAATAAATTTCTCATACTGTACATTGTAATGTTGTGATGCCTAAATTCACTTTTTAAACTATTTAAAATTATTTGATTTTAGTTGATAGTGTTTTTATTATTTATTTTTTTTTAGAGAAAATAGTATAGAATTTTAATAAATGAGATTAATTAATTATCAACATAAATATAAATATGTGCTTATCAGTCTTGGACATATATTTAAAAAAAAGAGTGCACCCAGAATAATTAAAATCACCTGATAATTTTAATGATTATTTAGCAGATAATTAAATTTTTTTGTAAGATTAAATAATTTAGATATTTTAAAAGGAACTTAACTCACAAATATATATTAAAAACTTGTTAAGGTCCATCTGGAATACCGTGATCGCAGCTCTTTTCTATCAACATTGTTTTAATTGAAACATGACGTTTATGATTTATTGGTAATCAGCCATAACATGAATCATCAAAAATCAGATGATCAGTATTGAACATAAATTTTAATGTAAATGCACCGTGAATTATTATAATCACCTGATAATTTTAACGATTATTTAACAAATTGTTAGGTAACATTTTATTGGTGTCCTTGTTACACCTTACATGTACTTACTGTTATAATAACAATAAATGATGCATAATTACATGCAAGTAACCCTAAACCAATCCCTAATCCTAACCCTAACCATATAGTAAGTACATGTAGTTAATTAATATTATTCAGTACTTAAATATATAATTACACTGTAACAAGGACACCTTAAAATAAAGTGCAACCAATTATTATTATTTTTGTTTAAATTAAAGATTATTTTGATATTTTGAAAGGCACTTAACTCACAAATATACAAATCCATCAACATTGTTTAAATACAAACATGTCATATTTGCACACTAAAATAATGAAATTAACCATTCTTTTTGTTAATTTTACCTCAGTTCCAAGTAGGATAGCTAATTATCAAAAAAAGAACAATTTTGGTAGTATTTACATTTTTAAAATGCTGGATTACATCCTGTAATTTGTGGACAGGGGATACATTTTACAGCTGTTTTTATTATGCAACAACTGGTGTTGGAAATTCCGCTTAAGTCAAAGTCTGCTTGGAATTTCTTTAGAATAGATTGGAATTTCTATAAGATTCCAATCTATAAGAAGTAAGATTCCTTTCAGGCATATAACAGGTATTAAATTTATAGTTCCATATTTTACAAAACTGTTCTGTTTGCAGGGCAATGGAGATTTCCCCCCTTCCTTACTGAAAGCGGGCCACTCCTCTCAGATCCACACGGCCATCATGGATTTCTCCACTCTGGAGCTGAAGCTGTTGGGATACCTGCAGCAGGACTGGGAGTCCAAGTACAGTCTCTGCAGCGACTATAACGAGATCAGTTTCATCAAATTCCGCTCGCTGGGAGTGGACGAGGAGACGGAGGCCCGGCCGGAGCTAGACATCGCGGTCCATGTGAAGAAGGAGGAGGGTCAGATGGTGGTGGCCATCCACTCTCCGTACTGGATGGTGAATAAGACAGGCAGACTGCTGCAGTACAAGGCAGATGATATTCATCGCAAACACCCAAAGGATTATGACATGCCCCTCCTCTTCTCTTTTAAGCCACGCAACTTTCTGCAGAACAAGGTTTGGAAGAATGCCGTCAAGCATGTAGTAAACATTCAGCTGTTTTATTGATCAAGTTTCTAACTTCTCATTCTGTTACTCTGTTGTTTACAGATTCGCTTGATGATTACAGAAAGTGAATTATCAGATGATTTCTCCATCGACACCGTTGGGAGTTACGGTGACGTCAAATGCAAAGGGAGACAGAAGGATTACATGGTAACAGTTCTTTCATTTTCATATTTCTTGAGCAGCAAATCAGCATATTAGAATGATTTCTGAAGGATCATGTGACACTGTAGACTGGAGTAATGATGCTGAAAATTCAGGTTTGATCACAGGAATAAATTACATTTTAAAATATATTCACATAGAAAACAGTTATTTTAAATAGTAAAAATATTTCCAAATTTTCCTGTTTTTGCTGTACTTTGGCTCAAATAAATGCAGGCTTGGTGAGCAGAAGAGACTTCTTTAAAAAACATTAAAGTTCTTACTGTTATATATACTGTTTTATATACACTGAACAATATTATAAACGCAACACTTTTGTTTTTGCCCCCATTTTTCATGAGCTGAACTCAAAGATCTAAGACTTTTTCTATGTACACAAAAGGCCCATTTCTCTCAAATATTGTTCACAAATCTGTCTAAATCTGTGTTAGTGAGCACTTCTAATAATAATCCATCCACCTCACAGGTGTGGCATATCAAGACAGCATGATTATTGCACAGGTGTGCCTTAGGCTGGCCACAATAAAAGGCCACTCTGAAATGTGCAGTTTTATCACACAGTACAATGCCACAGATGTCACAAGTTTTGAGGGAGCATGCAATTGGCATGCTGACTGCAGGAATGTCCACCAGAGCTGTTGCCCGTGAATTGAATGTTCATTTCTATACCATAAGCCGTCTCCAAAGGCGTTTCAGAGAATTTGGCAGTACATCCAACCGGCCTCACAACCGCAGACCACGTGTAACCACACTAGCCCAAGACCTCCACATCCAGCATCTTCACCTCCAAGATCGTCTGAGACCAGCCACCCGGACAGCTGCTGCAACAATCGGTTTGCATAACCAAAGAATTTCTGCACAAACTGTCAGAAACGGTCTCAGGGAAGCTCAACTGCAGGCTCGTCATCCTCATCGGGGTCTCGACCTGACTGCAGTTCGTCGTCGTAACCGACTTGAGTGGGCAAATGCTCACATTCGAGGGAGTCTGGCACTTTGGAGAGGTGGATGAATCCCGGTTTTCACTGTACAGGGCAGATAACAGACAGCAAGTATGGCGTCGTGTGGGTGAGCGGTTTTCTGATGTCAACGTTGTGGATCGAGTGGCCCATGGTGGCGGTAGGGTTATGGTATGGGCAGGCATATGTTATGGACAATGAACACAGGTGCATTTTATTGATGGCATTTTGAATGCACAGAGATACCGTGACGAGATTCTGAGGCCCATTGTTGTGCCATTCATCCATGACCATCACCTTATGTTGCAGCATGATAATGCACGGCCCCATGTTGTAAGGATCTGTACACAATTCCTGGAAGCTGAAAACATCCCAGTTCTTGCACGGCCAGCATACTCACCGGACATGTCACCCATCGAGTATGTTTGGGATGCTCTGGATCGGCGTATACGACAGCGTGTTCCAGTTCCTGCCAATATCCAGCAACTTCGGACAGACAATGAAGAGGAGTGGACCAACATTCCACAGACAATCACAACAACCTGATCGACTCTATGCGAAGGAGATGTGTTGCACTGCGTGAGGCAAATTGTGGTCACACCAGATACTGACTGGTTTTCGGACCCCCCCCAATACAATAAAACTGCACATTTTAGAGTGGCCTTTTATTGTGGCCAGCCTAAGGCACACCTGTGCAATAATCATGCTGTCTAATCAGAATTTTGATATGCCACACCTGTGAGGTGGATGGATTATCTCGGCAAAGGAGAAGTGTTCACTAACACAGATTTAGACAGATTTGTGAACAATATTTGAGAGAAATGGGCCTTTTGTGTACATAGAAAAAGTCTTAGATCTTTGAGTTCAGCTCATGAAAAATGGGGGCAAAAACAAAAGTGTTGCGTTTATAATTTTGTTCAGTGTATGATCAAAGAAGGCTGTGAAAATTAATCTGCATTGTTAATCCTTTTGATCTTTTATTTAAAAAATTAACAAAAATCTATCCTTTCATTGGATAATAAGAATTTAAAATGGGGGGGAATTATCATTATGAAATAAATGTTTTTCTCAAATACACATTGGATACAATTATTGGCACCCCTAGAAAAAATGAGTAAAATATCCCTGAAGTATATTCCCATTCATATTCACAATTTTGAGCACTCCAGGGTGATTATGAACATGAATTGAAAATATATATATATAATATATGTATGTATATATATATATATATATATATATATATATATATATATATATATATATATACTTATATTATATTATATTATATTATATTATATTATACAGAAACAAACTGAATCTTGATCAAATGTTTTGGAGATTGATGCAGTGTTGTTATTGTTAAATGAAATAAAATAAAATGTAAATATTAGATGGGAGAAAAAACTTTTAAATGTTCAAGTTTAAAAGTACTATAACTAAATCTGAAATAATAAAAAAAATTATACCTGAATAGAAATAATAAAAAATGCTAAAACTAAAAAAAAATGACAAAAGCACACATCAGAATTACTAAAACTTTAACTAAAATTTAAAAGGAAACAGAAAATATAAAAATAAAATTCAAATGCAAATATTAATAAATACTATAATAGTATAATACTAAATACTGATAGTAAATAATACTAAAATAACATTGGATTAATGACCATATTCACAATCCAATGCAATTAAATATTTGATTGATAGTCCCAAGTCCCATCCTCCATTTTTTTCACATTGAATATACTCAGTTCCAGTGTTGGGTAAGTTACTTTCAAAAAGTAATTAATTACAGTTACTAATTACATCATCAATATTGTATTTAAATTACTTTACTAATTATTCTGTCTGAAAAGTAACTGTTACTCAATAATTAACTTAATTATTCAAATCGTTAATTAGGATGCATCTTAAAATCCATATAAACCTTAATAGAAATTAAACTCTTTATTCTTTCAATTTGAGTCAAACATAGAATAGTTTAGCCTTTTAGCCTTAAAACAACTGTAATACTTAAACATTTTTATAAAAAATGTAACCACCTTTGGTTAACAAATAGAAATACTCTGCAAAATATCTGAATAACAAAAAAGCTTAAAAGTTAAACAATACATTTCAGTTTGGCAAGATGTTCAGGAAAAGCCCAACTGGTAAAATCCGTACAGGTTTATGTAAAAATAACACGTTAACTAATGTAGGCAAGAATAAATTACAGAAATGATCTTCTCTGCTGAATAAAGCCATGTGTCAAATCGCGCTGTTCTTATGAGGTAAATTCCTCATATTAGGTCTTCTTTCAAAAATGATGAAAATTAGATGAATCTTGATTTTTTTTTATTTTTTTTTTTTATCTATTTTTATTTTATTTTATTTTTTGTATCTAGGTGAGGGTGTTTGCGCGCAGGTGACTGCATATAATGAGCTCAGATACGGGAAAGACTGTACCTCGCTTTCATACGGATTACATAATCAAGAATATTCGTTTTCGATTTGAATTCGTTCATTTAAAAGTAGACACTTCAAGCTTTCAGATACGGGAAAGACTGTACCTCGCTTTACTTTCATAGGGATTGCATAATCAGAAATATTAGTTTTGATTTGAATTCGTTCATTTAAATGTAGACACTTCAAGCTTTTTAGATTCTATTGATTTTAGTCTTATGTATCTGAGTATTTAAGGTTTCTCTGTGAATCAGGAAAATCTGAAAGTGAACGAGACGACGCGTGGAGGGTTAAAGCCGCGGCATTCAATTTTATCTTTAGGCAGTAAATTTAGATTTCAAATTAAATATTGATTTTAGAACTGTTGAAATTATTTACTGTATGTAACGCAAGTATTTTATAAGTAACTGTAATTAAATTACCTAAAAATCAACAGTAATCCCTTACTTTACCTTTTCAGTGGATAAGTAATTTAATTACAGTAACGCGTTACACCCAACACTGCTCAGTTCGCTCAGAAATATGTCATTACAACAATAAAATGGGTTTCAAGTGCCATGTTGACTTGAATTGAATATTTGCTGAGTAATGTTTGGTTTGCTGTTAGGTGGGAGTGAAGATAGATGCAACCAGCTTCAGTTTGACACGGTTGGTGACGTTCCTGCCCTTCTACATGCTGGTGAACAGAACCAAGCACATAATCCGAGTCTGTGAGGAAGGTCTGGATCAGTGGACAGAGGCCCGACCCGGACAGGTCAGGAAATAAACCGTCTCACCAGGAGAAATGTTCATACTTTGATTCTCTAAGTTTTGAGATTAATCCATCTGCTTCTTAGGTTGCCGTTCCATTCTGGCCAGAAAAAGACTCAAAGAAACTCCGAGTCAAAGTAGAGGGCAGTCAATCATCGCCACGGGCGTTTTACTTCCACCAGCCAGAGAACTGCCTCCTGCTGCACCTGGACAAAACCGTGAGTTAGTGTTGCCTACATGAACTGAGAGATACAAAAGAACATTCTCCCTCCATTAATCCCTTTCTTCTTTCCTCTTTTTGTAGTTGGGTGGTATTATTGTGGATGTGAATCTGACAGAACATTCTGCTGTGATTCGGTTCTCTGATTACCACGATGGTGCTGCTCCATTCCTCCTCATCAACCACACTAAAGACGAGACGCTGCAGTTCCACCAGAGGTGAGAATGAAACACATGACGTGATTGCGCAAGATCAAAGTTCAAAGTGTACCAGTGTTTAAAGACACAGTAAGAGACATCAGTTAGGTCTGCCCGGTGGTCCAGACCCTGTTGACGGGACTGTCCTTGACCCAGCTAATTATGAAATATACTTGTTTATATGCCTAGCCAACATTTGGTTTTGATTGATTAATTGGACATTGTAATCAGCGTTGGGGGTAACGCATTACAAGTTACGTGAGTTACATAATCAGATTACTTTTTTCAAGTAACTAGTAAAGTAACACATTACTTTTAAATTTGCAAGAAAATATCTGAGTTACTTTTTCAAATAAGTAATGCCAGTTCCTTTGTTTCCCAATTTTTACACCTCTTCTGTTCCTGTGTTGAGAGAAACTGGGATTGAGGTTCAGAGGACCTTCCTTCAGGCTGAGGCTTATTAAATTCACTTTTGGCGTGAAAGTTGCAGTTGCCAAAAATACAACTTTTGGGTTTTTTGTTATTAAAAATAAACAAGGAAGTCCAGATCATGTGACAAAAAGTAATGCAAAAGTAACGTAATGCATTACTTTCCATAAAAGGTAACTAAGTTGCGCAAATAGTTACTTTTTTACGGAGTAACGTAATATTGTAATGCATTACTTTTAAAAGTAACTTTCCCCAACGCTGATTGTAATTGTGCATTTTTCTGAATTAAATGTGTTGAGGTAACGTTATCTAGCTGCATGACATTGGGATAGTTTTGGTGGAATTTTGCGATATTCTTGGAAGCATCAAACACATAAATTGAGAATGAATCCATAGCGTCCATGTTATTCATGTTTATATAATTTCTAGCTGTAATTGCAAATGAAACTTGTAAATAATTTGTATTAATTGTTTTCTTGTAGGTGAGAATTTAGTGCTAAAAATAATGTACCATTTTTTTGTGTGGTTGGACCAGTGAACATTTTGGTAAAATATAAAAGCACAAATCTGATCAAACAAAATATCCTTATCAAAAGTCCTTATTATTGAGCCCTACAATTATAATATAATGTAATAATAATAAATTCATGATTGAGCAAGGAAAAGTAATATATCAATTAATAATAAATCCCAAAGTGTATTATTTTTTTAGCTGAATGTTCACTTTTATGGGAGACTAGTTATGTTGCTTAAAAAATAAAATGAAGAAGTCACTTATTCATGTTTTAATTAAAAAATAAAAATGTAATTAAATCACTTTGGAAATTGACATAAGTAGGCATAATTATGTAATTTGTGTTTTAAAACATACTGTTTTTACAGTAACTGTAACATTGAAAATGATAAACAATTTTTCAGTGCAACCTTTAAATTACATTTTAGGTTTTCTTTGTCCACTTGCCAAGCAAGTTAAAAATGCCATTGCAGTTCAGATTTTTAATTCTTTTTTTTTTTTTAATCTTTGTGATGAAATGAAACAATCTTTGGTCTTTTAGCATTAACTGAAATTTTACACTACAGTCTGTATTCATTTTTTAAAATGCTTTGTCTGTTTTGCTTTGTGCTTTTTTTTGCTTACTGTTATGTTACTAGAGTGTGTTATGTTTTATTTTGTTGCATTTTTGTTGTTTCCTTTCTTTCCTTTGTAGCACCAGTAAGCGGAAAGCTTCTACTTGGCTTCGGGATGAGAGAGTGGATCTCTCTTTATCATTTTGTGAAGAGACTGAATCCCTCTGGTACACACTTTCACACCACTGACAGACAAAGTAATGTTGGTTGAGACGCATGAAACAGTATTTCTTTCTTTTTCTTGCAAGCTAACATGGGATTTATCTGTCTGGTGAAGGGAGCTGCTCGATCCCTTCCAAAATACTTTGGGGGGAAAAACATGAGCACAGTTATCTTTAACTCATTTTCCTTCCACAGCGTATAAGGTTGCAGTCTGAAGTCAATCTTTCTCTTCCTGATGATGATTTTACAACCCGTCAGGTGTTTTTGGACAAAACAACAGAAATTAACCTACTTGCTTACAGCTGCTTTCATTTCCACTTCCTAACAAATGAAATGTGTTTCAGTGGAACGCCATCTTCTGATAAGATACAGAGCATGAATTATTTTCTATTTTCTCTCATTGGACACTTGGTTATTGTGACTTTGGCTGCTGTTAAAGGGAAGTTAACTGCCTGTGCTGTATATCAAGTGTAAATTATTCTCGGATATTATTTTGTTAATACTATGGGCCTGTTATTTCTGTGGTTTCTATGTGCTGTGTTGTACACCTATGAGCACCTGCCTGCTGCGGCTGCGTTGACGTCATGATTTCAACTTTATCTCTCAAATTAGAAAGTGTGACTTGTGGAAGTGTTTCACTTTCATATAGTTTAAACAAACTTCAACAAAATCTGATGCATAAAATAATATTCTTTTCTTCTTTTTGCAATACATTCTACCGTTCAATAGTTTTGGGTCTTTAAGATTTGTTTTTTTAATGTTTTTATAAGAAGTCTCTTTTTCCACACCAAGGCTACATTTATTTGATCAAAGATACAGTAAAAACAGTTATATTTGTGAAATATTATTGCAATTTAAAATAACATTTTCTGTTTGAATATCATTTAAAAATTAATTTATTCCTGTCATGCAATGCTGAATTTTCAGCATCATTACTCCAGTCTTCAGTGTCACATGATCCTTCAGAAATCATTCTAATATGCTGATTTGCTGCTCAAGAAACATTTCTTATATTCTTATATTGTTATATTCAGGATTCTTTGATAAATGGAAAGTTCAAAAGAACAGCATTATTTTTTTTGTAGCAGTGTAACTTACTGACCCCAGACTTTCGAATGGTAGTGCATTTTAGTGTTTTTTTTATTGTGTTGTACAGAATTTGTTGAAGTTTGTTGCAGTTGTTGGTTGTTTTAGTGATGATGTTATATATTATGTATTAAGTCTGAACTACTGGTTTCATTCTGGCAGCTCTCAGGCAGAAATGGATGAGCTGGCTCCAGGTGAGGCAGTGTACTACACCTGGGCAGAGCCCACCGGCTCAAGAATACTGAGCTGGAAATGTGGAAAGTACAAAGGAGAGCTCAAGAGTGAAGAGGTGAGAAATAAAAACCAGATTTGATAATTGATTGCAAAATTTGTTTGTGATAAATTGCATTCATAAATACTACAGCTAGACCTGGGTCCCTGCTTTCATGTGTTCTATAGGACCAGTTGTTGGATGTGGACAAGGAGGGAAAATTGTTTGTCGTCTCATTTTATGAAGGCCTCCAACGTGTTGCGCTTTTCACCACCGAGCCGCGTGTTTTCAAGAAGATTTGCGATAACGAGAAAATAGAGCTGGCTGAACAAGAAACCTGCATCTCGTTACAGAACATGGGCTTTTCACTGGTCAACAACACCAACAGCCAGGAAGTGGCCTTCATTGGTATCACCAGGTACTGCTGGGGGTCATGGTGGCATACGTCGGACACAAAAAGTGTTAAAGGGATAGTTCACTTTGAAATTAAAATTTGATATCTATCAGCTTACCCCAAGGGCATCCAAGATGTAGGTGTCTTTTTTTCTTCAGTAGATCCAATTTTGATATGTTTAGGTCAAACGGTTCTAGTCTGTCAGTCATATAATGGCAGGTATAGGTCACTGTCTCTATAAGAGGGAAAAAGAACATGCACAGAGAAGTCCAAATTAATTAATTGATGGCCTAAGACACGAAACGAGCGGTTTGTGTGAGAAAACGAACAGTATTTATATCGTTTTTTACCTCTTATACACAACCATGTCCAAGTGATCTGAGTGCTGAGTGCTCTGGCTTAGTCTGCGCAAGCGCCGGAAATAAAATGCATGAAAACTCACCACTCCCGGATGAGTTCGCGCGAGCAAACGTACTTGTTTACTTTTACGTCGGTTTAAACATCCCGGATAAGCGCAAGTTAGTACCATTTTTATTAGCCGTCTTACCTACAATCTCTGTTCTGTGTAAACAATGAGTGACGTATATGCGCGAGAGATCACTTCCGGCGCTTGCGCAGACTAAGCCAGAGCGCGCGCGCACACGTCACACACCGGATGCGTGCGCGCACTCAGATCACTTGGACGTGGTTGTGTATAAGAGGTAAAAAACGATATAAATACTGTTCGTTTTCTCACACAAACCGCTCGTTTCGTGTCTTAGGCCATCAGTGTGTAGTTACGATGGGGAATTGTTTAATTTGGTCTTCTCTGTGCATGTTCTTTTTCCCTCTTATAGGTGCAGTGACCTATACCTGCCATTATATGACTGACAGACTAGAACGGTTTGACCTAAAAATATCAAAATTGGATCTACTGAAGAAAAAAAGACACCTACATCTTGGAAGCCCTTGGGGTAAGCTGATAGATATCAAATTTTAAAGTGAACTATCCCTTTAAGCATATTAAAGGCCCTTTCACAACAAGAAAGATAACTATTTTAGCGTCCACATCAACCTAGAAGTTATTTTGCTGATCGAAATACATCAAATGAATATGTTTGTGTTGGTCAGTTCTGATGTGGTGTGGGAAACCAAGCCTAAGAAGCGCAGCCGATGGAAGGTTTTGAGTGTTAAAGAGGCGACGATGTTGGAGCAGCGCTACGGAGATTATATGGAGAGCGGGCCAGTGGACAGCATCATCATTGACCTAGAGAACGACTACCAGGTTAGTGCTTACAGGAACCAGTTCACAGCCCTTAAAGGCAAGACGCCTAATTTTAAATGAGTTTTCACCGTCAGAATTAAACAGAGTGCTGTACCTTTAAGGCTTCTACAAGCAAATGACCCATTATGATTGGCTCCTTATTGGTTGTCAACCAATACATCACCAGGGTTGAAATGCACTTCCTGCTATTTGGCATGGTTTAATTCTTGACGTTTTAATTCTTGACGTTAAGTTAAAATAATTGTTTTCAGAGTAATTCATATTTAAAATAAATGTTACATTTTGCTTACAATTTTGTTATACAGTCAAACCAAAAATTATTCAGACACCAGATATAATTTTTGATATCTTTTTATATCACTCACTCACTTACATTAGTGAGGATAGCAAAATAAAGTAAACTGTGACATATTATACTCAAAAATTCTTCATAGAGTGGACTACCAGTAAAACTGATACAAATTTGGAGCCAAAAATTTGATTTGACACTTTGACCTGACCATGCTTTGTTACACAAAGTTATCTGACATTATCAAGGGGAATTTGTTCTGACACAGTTTAACTCTTGAGTTCTTGTCATGTTTTATTACCATTTTCTAAACTATAGCGAATAAACTGTGATAATGTGAGAAATTTTGAAGGTGTCTGAATAAATTTTGGTTTGACTGTACATGTGTTATTTACTATCTTTAAATTAAATAGTGTGATATAACGACGTTATATTGGCATCTGCAACCCCACTTTCAAGTTGCTGAATAACATGGGCTACAACAAGGACAGAAGGCCATGTTTGTTTTAATCCATCTCTGGCTGTACCGAATGTTCATCAGGTGTTGTTTGCTGCTAATGGAGTGGACATGAGGATAATGCAGCCCTTTGATGCTCCACTCAGGAGGAACTTCCTGCCAGCACTAAAGGTGGAGTACAGTGTGTCCGACCGTCAGAAAACCTACAGAGTCCAGATCAACAGGATTCAGGTCTGTTTCACTCCCAATAAAGCAATCCAGCTTGCGAGTTATAAACGTGATCAGAGCAACCACAGTGCCTAGATCAGCACAATTCAACAATTGTGACACACTAATTCATACATTTATTATGGTCCGTGAACATCAAATGCCCCTGTTTACTCCTTAGATCCAAAATCAGTTGCCTGGCGCCATCTTCCCATTTGTGTTCTACCCCATCAAACCGCCCAAATCAGTCAGCATGGACGCAGGTCAGTCGATCCACAGCCTTGAGGCCTATTCACTCAAAGGCCAATGCAATATTTTATTTTATTTTATTTTATTTTTTGGCATTTTATTGCATTTATTTTTTAATTGCATTTTTTTTTGTTGCATTGCATTGCATTTTATTTTAATGGATTTTATTGCATTTTATTTTATTTTGTTTTGTTTTATTTTTTTTATTGCATTTTATTGCTAATTTCTTTGTGTCTGTTCAATCTGGCATTGTTACAGTAAAGTTTATTATTTTTTAATTAATTTATTTTTTTTCTTTAATTAAAGAGCCGAAACCACTCACTGACGTCAGCATCATCACCAGAGCAGCCGGACATTCAGACATTCTTCGCATCAAGTATGTTTCCTCCTCATACAATATCTTTTCATCCTTTGCTCTCAAAGAAACTACGAAGAATACTTCATTTCTGGCTCTGCAGGTATTTTAGAGTGTTGATTCAGGAGATGGACCTGCGGATAGATCTTGGGTTCCTGTATGCCATACTTGAGCTCTTCACTGCCGAGCACGCCAGTGCTGTCACGTCTGAACAGGAGGTACAGTAATGTTCCTACAGCACAAGGGTCTACACAGGCATCTGCAAAACCTACAAGTGATTGATTCTTCTGAACTCCATACTCTATTCATACTTTTCAGTACTGTGAATAAGGTATTTAGAATAGACATCTCCCTCTACTACATCCACACTCTTTGTGATTATAGTTTGTATTACATACACTGCCATTTAGAATTTGAGGCCAGAAAGATTTTTTTTTTTAAAGAAGTGAATACTTTTATTTAACAAGGATGCATTAAATTAAACAAAAGTGACAGTAACAGATTTATAATGTTACAAATATTTTTTTTATTTAATATTTTTATAAATGCTGTTCTTTTGAACTTTCTATTTATCAAAGAATCCTGAAAAAAAAGTAAAAATTTTTCCATAAACACAACTGTTTTCAACATTGATCAGCAAATCGTTATATTAGATTGATCATGTGACACTGAAGACTGGAGTAATGATGCTGAAAATTCAGCTTTGCATCACAGGAATAAATTACATTTTAAAGTATATTCAAATAGACAACAATTATTTTGAATGATTGTTTTTATTGTTTTTACTGTATTTTTGATCAAATAATTGCAGCCTGGGTGAGCATAAAAGGCTTAAAAAAATCTTACCGACCCTAAACTTTTGACCAGTATTTGATCTTTTGTTGTATGATTGTTTTACTGTAGGTGGAGCTGTTTGAGAAGGACATTGAGTATCTGAAGACTGAGTCGAATCATAGTTCAGCTACAGACACGTCACCCATCAGCCTGTACGAGTACTTCCACATCTCTCCCATAAAGGTCAGTTACCGAAACCTGCTGTCCAATTCACTGTGACCACACAAACTTTGGTTACTGAAGAAAATTAAAATCAGCACATTTAGAGTGCACGGTGTAGTGTGTAACTGTGTGTATTTGTGGGGCAGCTTCACTTGAGTTTCTCTCTGAGCACTGGTGGTGAAGACGGAAATAAGAAAGAGCGAGAGACCGAGTTCATTCCCGTTCAGTCTCTCAACCTCCTGCTGAAGAGCATTGGAGCTACACTCACTGATGCTCAGGACGTCCTCTTCAAGTACTTACACTCACTACACAGCACTTATTCTCACTGCGCAGGAAATCCCTGTAGTTCCTCATTCCAGTCTGCCCAGCTGAACCCTCACTTCACATTTTGGGTATTTCTGGATTTCACATGTGGTTAGATGAACAAAACTCAACAAAACTCATTCTTCACTTTATTTTTTTCTGCTGTCACACTGCCCTCTAGAAATGCATGTCATATATATATATATATATATATATACTGTATGCAAGTATTATTTATTTACTATTATACTTTTTTATATTTTGAATTCATTACTTATTATTATTTTGAATTACGCTGCCTTTCAAAAGTTTGGGATCAGTAAGATTTTTTTATGTTTTTTAAAGAAGTTTTTATGCTCATCAAGGCTGGATCTATTTAATCAAAAATACAGAAAAATCTGTAATTTTGTGAAATATTATTGCTATGTAAAATAAAAGTTTTCTTTTTTAATGCACTTTAAAATGTAATTTATTCCTGTGATCAAAGCTGAATTTTCACATGATCCTTCAGAAATCATTTTAATATGCTAATTTATAATCAATGTTGGAAACATTTTTTTAGGACCTGTGATGCTTTTTTCAGGATTCTTTGGTAAATAAAAAGTTAAAAAGAGGAAATGAATACTTTTATTTAGCAAGGATGTGTTAAATGGATAAAAAGTGATAATAAAGACGTATATTGTGAGAAAGGATTTCTGTTTTGAATAAATGCTGTTCTTTTGAACTTTTTATTCATCAAAGAACCAAAGAAAAAAGTATCACAGGTTCCAAAAATATATTAAGCAGCACAGCAGATCCAATCAGCATATTAGAATGATTTCTGGAAGGATCATGTGACACTGAAAACTGGAGTAACGGCTGATGAAAATTCAGCGCTGCATCTCACAAATAAATTGTATTTTAAAGTATATTAAAATAGAAAACCAATATTAGTAATAGCAATAATATTTCACAATATTACATTTTTTTTCTGTATTTTTGATCAAATAAATACAGTCTTGATGAGCATAAGAGACTCCATTAAAAAACATTAAAAATCTTACTGATCCTTTTGAACTTTTGAATTATTTTTGCTATTTAGTTTCTGGTTATTATGGTGCTTTTATCCTTTTTTTTTATTTAGTTTTTTTTTTTTAAATATTACTATTTAGTTTTAAATTAGTTTGTTTATTTTTTATTTCCATTTACTATTACTTTGTCATTTTAGTTTTTAGTTTTTCCCCCTTGTAATTTTAGTGCTTTCAGTAATTTCACTTGCCAAGTTTTTCATATCATATATTTTATTTCAACTTTATTTTAGTTGACAACATGTTTTTCTTTTAGTTAATTTAGTTATAGTTTTAATAATAATGCTGAGCTGCTTAATACATATTAAAATTAGTATGTGAAACAGTATAGAATATGTAGAGTGAAATAATAAATGGCTTGTCAAATTGTCATACAGCCTCAAGTACTATCCAGTTATCTTTTCAGAAATTATGGTTACTTTCGTTACTAGTGTACGTTTGTAGAATAAGAAAGGCAAGATTAAATCGAGGGCATTGTACCCAGTGTAGTGTGGTCTGGTTATGTACTTCACGTTTTAGCAAAATATTAGGTTTAGTGGATATTCCATGCATACTAAATTATATACTGTGTACAGTATGCACACATTAATATGAGTAGTATGCCACTGCATACATACAAGGTCTCGTATGTGATGGTGCATTGTATATTTATTACCTAGAAATCTGTGTTGTTTGAAATGTTTGCGTTTCTGCTGTTTATTTCTCCAGACTTGCGTTCTTTGAGCTGACGTATCAGTTCCGCACCACTCAGCAGCTGCAGTGGGAGGTCATCCGCCATTATTCCAAACAGGTGACCTTTAACATTCACCAACTACTGCTGATTTCAGTGTGTTTTAACCATACACATCATGACTACTTGTTTTTAATGTGTCTGTGCTTGTGTGCTGTTTGTTTCAGGCTATCAAGCAGATGTATGTTCTGGTTTTGGGTTTAGATGTCCTCGGGAATCCATTCGGACTGATCCGCGGCCTGTCTGAAGGTGTCGAGGCCTTCTTTTATGAGCCTTATCAGGTGAAACTCTCTTGATAGGATTGATAAGATACAAATTGATTTGACTGATAAACATTTATGACCCTCTAAACTGCCATTTTTCAAAATTAAAGGGATAGTTCACTCAAAAATGAAAATTCTGTCATCATTTGCTCACCCTCAAGTAGTTTCAAATCTGTATGAATGTCTTTGTTCTGCTGAACACAAAGGAAGCTATTCTGAAGAATGTGAGAAACAGAGCAGTTCTGGGGCACCATTGACTTCCATAGTATTTTTTTTTCCTACTATGGAAGTCAATGGTGCCCCAAAACAGCC
>JAFVLL020029719.1:0-29284 GCA_021397915.2 Tor tambroides
CATAATTACAGTGCTGTTATGGATTGCTCTGTGCATTTCAAACACCTATTTGCTGTATCAGTGGATTTGTTTCCTAACAGCCGAGCACTGTGGTCATTTTCAGCCATGCATTTTTATTTGAAATTTAAGAAACACAAATCTCTGAATCTCATTAGCTCTGACCCTGTCATTTTTCTACACGAAACACTGTAGCCATGAACTTGAGGTTATTGTGACCTGAAAACACCTTGAAATATACAAATGTTAGAAGATACAACAGTTAAGATTTATTTTGAAATATAACATTTTAAAACAATACATTTGCTATTTTGTGTTGTTATATCTTTGCTTAATTACTGCATACCCAGCAAAAAAAAATAAAAAATGTTCTAAGAACATTTGGCTAACATTTGGTTGTAAGATAGGAAAACATTCTTTCTGCATGTTCTCTGAATGTTCAAAACGTCCAGTTCTTTAAATGTATTCAAAAAAAAATTTTATATGAATGTTAAGGGAACATTCCATTTTTATAATCATCATGAAAATGTTATTTTTGAATGTTCTCTGAACGCTCTGAAATAAGTAGTAACAAAATTAATCTAACTAAAATGTTTTAGAATACAAAAAACATTCCATGAACAATGTATAAATACTTTTTTGTTGTTGTTGTTGTTAATGTTTTGAGGACATTTTTAAAGGCCAGATAACTTTGAACAAATATTTGTTCATAACCTTGAGAGAACCTTGCCAGAACATTCTGAGAACGCTCCCTGTTAGATGTGTGATATTTCCTTAAAGCCAATGTAAAACCCTCTTCACAACCTGTTCTACCTCTACATTGGTACATTTCTGACATAAAGAAAATGTATGGCAGGGATTGATTTTATCATTTGGGAATTGATTAGATGGTAAAAAATGGGTGTTGCACACCATAATGGATCCGGATGTGACGCTAATCCTGAACTATTGCACTAAAGGACGGAATCAATCATATGTAGCATTTATTATGGCCATTATTAATGGAGCTCATCATGAGACGTGACCGATGTCACACTGCACTCGTGCCGCACGTGAAAACTGTCACGCTATGAACTCTCACAATATGCTTTTACCTGGAGTTGAGCTCACAAACACGTAAATGCACACGTCATATGCTCTTTACTCCCATGAGAACAGAGATGCAGAAGTCCTTCACCCCGCTGAGGGTCAAAAGGTCACTGCATTCACAGAGCAAAAGAAACATCTGTCTTTCAGTGTTCTGAAGACACGTACGCTCTAGACATGAAATTTAAGAGGTTTTCCACATCTGTCTTCCTGTGGTTTGTGATGTACGTGACTTTTCACTGCATCATCATCATCATCATCAAAGAGAGAGCCACAATTCCCAAATCCACAAATAACAGATAAGCAATTTTTTTTTTTTGATTGTGACATCATTAAAACAGCCACTTGTGAGACTTCGGAGGAAATATGAATATTTACAGTATGAAATATTGTACTACTGTGGTACTATTACTGCAATTTATATATATATATATATATATATATATATATAAAACATATATACGTGTTTTTATGTACATCCCACTTGCTGTTTTGAATATCCAATATAATGAGGTCATGTGAAAACGAGTGCGGCAGGATGCCATATTTCTATTTTTCTATTTTTACTTTCGTATTTTTGTGGGTGAAAACTTCGAAACAAGTTAGCATATTAGCACTTCCAGTTACAGTTTCATCACTTCCATATTTTTTGTATGACAAAACCCCGAAATGAGTTAGCATTTTAGCACTTCTGGTTCACTTTTATTTAGATCACCCTATTTATTTAGACCGAACCCAGGAAACAAGTTGCCATTTTATCACGTCTGGTTCCAGTTTTAGCAATTCCATACTTATTTTATGCCCAAACATAGAAAGAAGTTAGCCACTTCAGATTCCAGTATTAGCATGTCCGTAGATTTATATGACAAACCAGGAAACAATCTAGCAATTTTAGAATTTCTGGTTACATCGCCCTGAAGTAAACGTATTTTTGAAAAGGCATTTGGTTAAAGGGGTCATCGGACGCCCATTTTACAAAAGTTGATATGATTCTTTAGGGTCTTAATGAAAAGTCTATAACATACTTTGGTTAAAATTTCTCAGTGGTAGCGTAAAAAACACCTTCTTTACCCTGTCAAAATCAGCTCTGTTTTCATCAAGCCGTTTTTAGTCCATGTTGCTTTAAATGCTAGTGAGCTCTGCTGACTCCGCCCCTCTCTTCCGTGGAGTGACGAGCAGACCATAGATATGTGTAGATTCCCTATTCGACCGCTCCAGATACGTTGACGCGTCAGCCATCTCGCATTCACCATAATAATCAATGAATATTCAAAGATATACAAGCGTATAACTTGCTGTTGTAGACGCACACAGTCAATGCGCTCAAAGATTCGCAGACCGTTCCAAAAATGGCGGATGGCTTACGTATCGCGGCCCATAGAAACAGTCGATAATGAGGCATCTAGGTATATATATCTATGGAGCATACTAAACTTCAGCCGCGAAACTGGCTAACTAGCACATTATTAGGAAAGGCGATTTGCAAAGATTCATAAAAACCCTTATACTCACTTCTTCTGTAGATAAAGCTGGATCACGAATGATTCAGGCGAACATAGATGCATTTATGTAGATCGGGGATCGGCGCATTCACTTCAAAGCGAAAGTAACGTTAATCCTCTGCCTCTTCAGCGGCTCAGATGTCGGGAGTAAATGACGACTGCTATATTCATTATTACATCCAACAACTAAACACTTCAATCGCTTAATCGGGGACATCTTGTCTTCCCCTGCACCGGAGCTGACACAATGGCGGACAGCTCTCAGCTCACTCAGGGCGGGTCTAAGGTAAGATGGCCTTGTCAATCAACTATCGTGGGAGCGGCGAGCGGGAGCGGTGTACAGAACTACATCATTCTGACAGGAATCTCAGAACAGCCTGATTTGAGAAAGGGGATTTTAAAATAGGGATTTAAAAAAAACACACTGGGTGGATTTTTATCATTATAAGATGGATGTGTACACACACTTCCAACACACATTTATGTTCAAACAACTTGTAAAGTGAATTTTGCATCCGACGACACCTTTAAAGTGGTGTAACGTGAAAATGTGGTGAACTAATTTTTACATTTTAGTCTACAACATAAAATACATAAGTAAACCCCCTTTTTGATTTTTTTTTTTTTTTTTGTAGCTTTTACCCATCTTGAAAAAGACAGTTGCCGTTTGTTGTGTTTATAATCACATGCTTGTAATTGAACTACTCTAACTCAAACTTACAGGGACAATGTTTTTTTAAATAAAGACTGAAAGAGTCGTAGCCAGTGTAGTTTGTTTGCAGCCTATGTTCAGCTTTGACTTCTGTTGATTGCATTTAGGCTTCACAATCCATAAAAGTCCTCTTTTACTCATTGCTTGGTTTCACATGCTAGCATTGGGAGAGAAGATAAAAGAACTTGCCTAAAAATAGTAATAGTAGAAAAAATAAAGTAAAAACACAAATGATGACAGATTCTTAAAATGTACCTTCTGGGCTTCAAAGGCCTTGCGGAGCTTCAGGTAGTTAGTTAGAGCTCTCATAGCGATTGGTAGCTTGCCAATGACCTTCAGATCGATGGGGCGTCTGTGTGCTGCAGTGATGAAGGTGTTCATCCACCAGTATGTGCTTTTGGACAGCAGGTTCACGAACGGCTGCAGGAATCGAACCCCCAGGTCCTGTAAATCCTCTGGGGGCTTCACTTCAGTGGGGAGTGCAAAACACATATATCGCTGTAGAAAAACAAGAGAAAACTGTCAAAATTATTCTAACTGTAAATGAAAGAAAAAGCAATGTTTCTTATCTCAACATTTAAGAACAGAATTTAAGAACTGTGAATTTCTTTTCATAAATCTCACAACGTCAAATAGTTTGATGACAAAACACAAAGGCAAACTATTTGGGGACTGTGAAACTTAATGGCTTCAGACATTCTATAAATATTCTGCAAAGTTTAATTTAATAAATAAAGAGTTTAATTAATGAAAGACTAAATGAAACAGTTAAGACTAATAGTTCTAGGTTGCTTCATGTCTAACTAGTTAGAAATTGCAAATTCACAAATTGTTACAAAAGTTTCCTCAAAAATATTATATTATATTATATTATCAATTACAAAATATTGCAAATAAACATTTCAAAGCAATAGGGATATAACGATATCAAAATCTCAGGATACGAAATCGCGATATGAAGTCCACAATATGATATTTATTGCGATATTAAAAAAAAATACAAATGAAGAACTGAAACTCCAGCTTCAGTGAAAACATGCTTACAAAAACACGTCTCACTACAAATCTACTGAAATGCTGTAATCATCTGCCTTTAAATATATTTTAAAAACTACACTTTTTGCCTGGAAGACTTACTGTTTCATATCGTCAATTGACCACGATAATATTGAGACAGTTTTGCTATCACGATATCATGATATTGATAATATCATTATATCCCAACAAAGCAAACTTTACTACTTGAAAATATTAGCATTACAATATTATTATATTTTTAATAGTATTATAATTATTATTATATATTATAAAGAAAATGAAAAATATACATATTTTAATCACATAATGACACTGAAATGTAACAAAAAAAAATGTATCTTTAAGAAAAACAAAAAAAAACAGACGTTTAAATCATAAAATCTCAAAATGAATTAAAAAAGTACAGAGATATTGCACACAAACATCCTCTCGTGGAACATGCGATCCATTTTATGTCAATTCATAAAATCATAACACAGCTCTCTGCACCATAACACTGCAGTTATAATGAGATGCATAGCTATAATTAAACGTAAAGTCATATTTATGTTCATACAGCTTCAGTCCAATGTCTTTGGAGGACATACAAAATAGTGCATAAGTTACAGTGACCACATTTTGTCATTTTTGGAGCTCATTTCCATTTACTTTCATTGCATGGAAAAGAGCAGCTTGGACACTCTACTAAATATCTCATTTTATGTTTTACAGAAGAGAAATGTCATCAGGGTATGGAATAACATGTGTGAGAGAAAATACTCTGTATTCCGACAGATAAAACTTTAGAATCCAGATTAAAGATCAGATTGAATTCAGAGCATCCCGAATTCTCTGCAGTCTGTCAGCAGATGTGATCAGACTTTTGTATTTTCCAAGAAATATATAGCAAGACAATCACAGCCAGAGGCTGAGGAATAACAGAAATCGAAATGGAGAATGGAGACTCAATGGCCAGGAATACAAATCACAGACACACGATCATTTACCCTGCTCAGAATGACGTTGATCTCCACGGCCAACAGCAGGCCATATAGCAGCGTCAGTAAGCCTGTGATCCCGAAGCGCAGCTGTCTCAGCCCGATGCCGTGCTCTGAGTACTTGGCAAACTTGATTGCTTTAGAGACAAATGCCAGAACCCAGTAAATGAGCAGAGCTGTGAAAGAAAAATAAATACAATGATATATGACATCACATCCTCTACACACATTAGCACCAAAGGCATCAGTCTCTGCTGGTTTTGCACAGCAGGTGAAACTCTGAAATGGCTTCTCACACCAGAAGTTCAGAGACAGGATGATAAATACAGTTAGTCTCTTTAAAACGTCCTGCCGTCCTCAAAAATATTGCAGCCGAGGAATGTGATTGCAGGGCTGTGACTTCAATCTCCAGTCTAGACATTGTTACAAGTCATTGTAGCAAACAATTTTATCCTGGAAATGAAACTGTGCTTGGAAAATAGCATTGCACTATCAAGGGCCATTAGTCTGTAGCACTGCAATGCAGTCGTTTATTAGAAATATGGTATCTGTGTGAATGTAGCTGGAGCAATTCAATTATTCTTTTGAAAGATGCACACTTATTATTAAAATTTCTGTAATTCCCATATTACAGTTAGGCTAATGGTGCTTTACTTCACTATCACATCCAAATTACTCAGAAAACTCAGTCCTTAAAGTGTCATGAAACCGCCCTGTTTCAGCACTGGTCTTTCACACCTTAGATCTGAAAAAGACTCCAGAAATGGGCAGAGGCGGACAGTATAAGTACATTTACTTGAGTATTGTACTTAAGTACACTTTTTGAGTATCTGTACTTTACTTGAGTATTATTTTTTCTGGAAACTTATGACTTTAACTTCACTACATTTGAAAGATAAATATTGTACTTTTCACTCCACAAGTATTGCAAGTATTACGTACAACAATAATAAAACAGCGCATTGACATAAAAAAGGAAATTTACATTTGGTACTTAAGTACGTTCATGATAAGATGTACCGCCGCATCAGCGTCCATATTTGCGCATATTTTTATTTGAAGAAGACGTGATATGTGCGCGAACAGGGTGCTGCTTCATGTTTGGAGCACGAAATAATTTAAAATATGATTGAAACCCGCTTGCTCTGGTCCGGATATAAACTATGATCCGCGCAGCGAGCGTTGTTAAACTCGTTGCGGCGTTCAGCGCAGAAACTGCTCTCTCATGCGCGCTCCAAGTGTTGTTACATATTAAAAATTGTTACAGTCATGTTTACAGAGATTAACTAACAGCGCGGAACCTCGTTCATCAGATTTGAATTCTCCGCTGTAAGACGACCTCATGCATAATACAGCGCAGTGATTGGATCATAAGAGTTCATTCTCATGAATAATACTGAGAAAGACTTGGAAAACTGATGACGTAGACACATACTCTCCAGCCACTCCAGCCAATCACCACTGCAATTTAACACATATACCTCACTTTCCGTGATGTATGTTCAATTTTTCTTTTTGAACTGGAAGAACAACATTAAATAAAAAACACTTTTCCCTTAATAATAGACATATTGAGTGCTATTGTTGTTTTCACTGATGTGCAACCTGTTCATATATATTAACATCTCAAAAAAATGTGTTTTAGGGTTTCATGACATTTTAATAAGCAAAAGACATTATAAAGTTGACACGCACTCATTAGCAGTTTGGGGAAGTTGGAGGTCTCTATGTTGTGGTAGTAGACGATTGACGTGATGGCAGCCATGAAGGCCAGACATGATGGCATATAGAGGTGCAGGTGGACCGACTGATTAAACCTGAGAAAGAGAGAGAGAAACAGTATTAGACATGGATCAAAATAAAATAAAATAAAATAAAATAAAATAAAAGACTGGCATTTTTTTTTTTTTTTTTTTTGTAAAAATCCCTAATTATATTGCAATTGATTTTGGGGTGATATATGCCCTAGGCAGGTTCTTGACAGGTTTCATGAGATTCACACAGACTGACAGACAGACAGATAATCGACACATAAATCTCACCCGTCGGACACGATGCCCTCGGCTATTTCACAGACGATGATGAAGAGCAGGATGAAGGTGAGGATCCAGCGAAGGTTGTGTCCGGGGAAGTGCAGCCAAGTGCTGTGATGGATGTGCACCTTGGAACTCTGACTCCCCCAACCTACAGTACAGTGATTACATATCTGTACATCGCTTACAGCAATGTAATTCTCTCTGGCAGGAAGTGATGTAAACTATCCTTGAGAGATAAATTATTTGTCCATGCATCATCTTAATAAAAAAACATCACATATCGTTAGGTGCTATAATGCAAAGTGAGAAATTGTATCTTATTACATGGGCAAATATACCATGCTGCACTGGAAAAAGTGTCTCAAAATCAATGTCCTTTCCAGGTTGTAATAACACTGGGACAGATTTTACCCTTGATATCCTGAAGAACCGGATATTAGGGATATATGAGAATGCTGATTCAAAACAAATAGCAGCATGCATTGCATATAAAAACCGATGTAGTCATTTTATGCATAATATTCTCCACAAAAATGCCCATCTGAGACGGGATTTGTTTGGAATTCCATGATTCTGATTCATTGATTCGGCCCCTTAAGTGTGAAGAAACATTTCTTATTATTAATAAGAAAACAGTTGTGATGGTTAATATTTTTGTAAAAAACAATTTAAAAATATAATCAATCAGTAATGATTCCAAATCATTTGAAAAATGAATAATAGAAAGTGTGGCGGTAGGTTGGCTCAGGTTAGTTCACTCTGACATTAGTGGGATTGTTTGCCGTTGTTCTGACTCTTCTGGTATGGGGAATCAAGCTCTGTTCTTCCTGTAACTCAACTCTCTGACAGTATGATGGTTTCAGCTGTACATTCCACCACTAAGGTCACATTGGTTTGTCTAAAATAAAAATGTTTCCCACAGTGGCTTGACAAACTCTCTCCTGGTCTCCTTATGTGGTTCACCAAACCACATTTGTTGCAAATAACTACTTGAATGCAGATCAATTATGCAGTGTTTATCTTGGCAATGAATGAGCCAAATTGGTACAAAATCTATCTATCTATCTATCTATCTATCTGTCTATCCGTCCATCTGTCTGTATATCTGCCTGTCTATACATCTGTTGATTTATGCATCTATCTAATCCATTTGTCTATCTAGCCATCTGATAGTCTATCTATCTTTCTGTCTGTCTATCCGCCTGTCTATCTATGTCTGTGTCTATCTAGTTTGTCAGTCTATCTATATGTCTATCATAATTAAACTTACAGTAAACAGTAAAGTCATAGAGTGTTCAGTCACTCCAGCCACTTAGTATTGTGACACAAGCGTGCATTAGTTCGCACCTGTCTTTGACACTCACCGATGAAGAGGATAGGAAAAGTGATGAAGAGCAGGAAGACGTGCGGCACCACCGTGAGAGCATCCAGGAAGCAGCCGTTGTTGAGGACACCGGCATCCACGTTGTACGCGGCCGAGTTGTTGTCGTTGCCGCAGAACGCCAAGGACATGGTGGTATCGGGTCTCTGAGGTGATCCGGTAGAAGAAAGACCAAAACAGGAGGAAAAAAGAGGACAAGAAAGGGGGTAAAAAGCTAGAAGAGATCCTCTCAGAGCATAATCTGCCCACAGAGGAGCCGTTACATCCTTGCTGTAGGTGGAGGATATCAGCTGAAGTGAATCACTGCACAGGTAGAGCACAATAGCGGCTCCGCTTCTGCATGGGATGAGCACATCCAAACAGCTTCTCTCCGACAGGGGGACGCTTGCATTGGATTCCACCGGCAAAGCCGCGGCTCACGAGCATGCTTTTAATAACTGCCTCAGCTTAATGCCATCAAAAAACAAAAAGCATCTCCGTTCGTGCGCAGACACACGCGCGTGTGCTTGGGATGCGATCTGGCCGTGCTGCGGTGATCAAGAGCTCAGAGTTGACCTTGTGGGAGGAGAGCTGTATGGCGGAGTGTGTGCATGAGAGTGTGATGAGGGGAGAAAGAAGGAGGGAGAGAGACAGCATGATGGAAGATGGAGGAGCGGGAGGGAGGGGGAGATAGCAGGAGAGGAGAGAATTGCATTGCGGGCGGCACTGAAAAACCAGCACGCATGTCAGAGTGAGGTACACGCCTGGCATGAGACATCAAACATATTCATGAGCGGTGACCTGACTCACAGTAAACGAAGACTGATCTGGTTGGACTGTCATGAAATTCAAAAGCCAAAGCAAACTTACAGTATGAGACGGTTGAAGAACGAAAGGCTATGTATCGAGGTCACACAGAAATAGTGGTTTACTAATATGGGCTGTTCAGTGGATGATGCTGATATCAAGAAAACATGACTGCTAAAGTGTCAATATATAACACAGTTTAGGGAAAATAAATGAGATTCATATTACACAATATTTATTAGAAAAAATGAAAACCAAACAAAAACAGAAAAACAAAAACAATACAAGGCAAATAAAAAACAAAAAGAAAATGAAACAAAAACAGAAAAAAACAAACGTAAAACAAATGAAACCAAAAAAGAAAAAGAAAATTAAAATGAAACAAAAACAGAAAAATAAAACACAAAAAAAAAACAAATGAAAATAAGACAAAAAACTAAAACAAACAAAAATAAAAAACAGACAGATCAACAAATGAAAACAGAAAAAAAACTGAAAAACAAACAAAACAAATACAAGAAAGACTGGTGAAAACAAAACAAAACAGAAAAGCAAACAAAACAAATAAAAACTAAATAAAATGAAGGATTTTTTTTTTTTTTTTTTTTTTTTTGAGATGTTCAATTTATATCGGATCGGACTATCAGACTATTACTACTAGTGCATTACACACATATGGGCTGTTTTATTTTAAAGTGTAGGCTAATTAAAAAAAAAAAGTAAGGCTATGTCAGAATATCTGTTTCATCCATAGGGTGCAGTTTGAAGAATTACACCTTTCTGTGTCTAGACAGGCTACCTGACCCATGATGATCTCGATCTAGAGTGTATATTTACTGCGATCCATCCTTATTTCTGCCAAATACTAAAACAACCCTTCAGAAATACTGCAGTAAACTTTGAAATAGTGGTGAGAAGATAAGGTTGATCTATCATGCAAAGGTGTTAAAGAAGGTACATACAGCTGTGGTGTGTTATAGACATGCTATTTCAGAAAGGCAAAGTGTGAATTCACTCTCCTGCCTTCCAGAAGAAAACATGTGCATACAAGCACATCACAGTCCATTAAGAGAATGAATAAGGTAAGCATCTGCAACCTGATTGAATGCTCTAGGAGCAGCAGATGCAGCAGAGCAACACTGACACTTTATCACACTGTAATTTAATTCCCCTCAAAAAGCATTTCCTGAAGATTAAATGAGTAGCATGACCCTATAATCTGCACTACACAGTGGGTCAAATCAAAAGAGGGCCTAGAGGTATACTATTTCAGTCAATAATGAATTCTATATGTATTGTAGTACGTATTGTAGTTCCCATCAAACATCCTTTAATAATCGCCAATAGATTGTAGCTCTTAGTCACCTCTGTAACTGTAGTACACTTTACATATGTGACCCTGGACCACAAAACCAGTCTCAATAGCCAAAATATATGGGTCAAAATGATAGATTTTTCTTTTATGCCAAAAATCATTAGGATATTAAGTAAAGATCATGTTCCATTAAGATATTTTGTTAATTTAATGCCTGTATCTCGGCCAAACATCGTACTATCCAAACAAACTATCCATCAATGGAAAGCTTATTTATTCAGCTTTCAGATGATGTATAAATCTCTCTCTCTCTCTTTTTTTTTTAAATTGACCCTTATGACTGGTCCATGGTCACATATATACTTCTGCCCAAAAATAAAAATATGAATAAATAAAAGCAAAAGGAAAAAATAAAATAAACATATAAACATATAAATAAAAACTAAAAAGTAAATATATTCATAAAAATATATTCATTTAGCCATTTTCATGAAAACTATATAATATTATATTTCCAAATCTAATCAGAATACAAATAAACAGCTTTTTGGAGTCCAAAATAATACTGTACCCTGAAAATCAAAGATTAAGGCCAATCACATTAGACATTGGTACAAATCAGAGGTCTTTGCTGCTTTTGCAGAAAAAAAAAAAATCTCTTTGTAGAGCTTTCACACACGCGCACCTTATAAAAGCGTAACAGAAGAGAAATGATATCTGTGGAAAGCTGGCTGTAGTATATCGATTTTTTTCTTTTGTTTCTTTTAGGCTTCACTCCATTGAAACAGAGGATCCGTTCCAAAACAACCGCGCATGCGCAGAACCTCCGCTCACTGGCAGCCGCTCAATTCTATCGCATCTTGTCACACAATCCCCGAAAAAAGCGTTAAAATGGTAACGATGTCGAAATTTAGAATAAAACGACCTCAGGTTAAAGTATCTGTCATTAGAAACTATTCACATAAAGCTACACCATCTTTCTTTGATGTAGCTGCGAGTGTTATTGGAAAACTCACATATGGTTTTCCTAGCAACTTCCTCAAAGGAAAATAGTCGAAAAGCAAAAAACATATAAATATACACAATTAGAGGACATCATTTCACATCATTTCTTGCTTAATTAAAGGCTAGCATGTAGGAAAAAGTCTACTATCATAAACATTTCCAATGGCATCCACTTTACCTATTAATCAAAAACAAATGAGCATACCGGTCTGTAGCGCGTGATCATCATCCTGAAATTTCAGTTGCTCCCAATCCCGCGACCTCATAAGAAGATTTTCAGTCCAGTCCAGAGACCTCTCCGTTCAAAATAAGCGCCTAACTCACACGGGAATAGGTTATGAATAAAACATAGCTGATATTTGTCTCTGCCATAGGGTCCGAGTTTCTCCTCAGAGGAACTAACCAAGGTGCTGAAAAGAGGCGTTACAGAATCCGACCGTTTCAAATTCCCAAACATCGATTTGAAAGTTGCTCGAGCTCAGTTCATCCAGCTGTCACGTACACACGCGCGCGACACGAGCGATCAATCACTGATGCAACAGAACAACGCGACAACTACCGATCAATCACACTATAGAAGAATACCGTCACCGATATGACACTGCGATTGAGTTTAGCGTACAAATTAAATTATTAGCATGAAATTATAATACAATCTACAATAAATGTAATCACTTTGGTTGAAATAGGCCTACATATTCTGTCGAGGTTGGAATGAAAAGGACCTAAAATACTGCCTTCCTACACGAAAGTGACCCGCTAATCATTCGCAAAGCATATATGGGCCAAATTCGACAGATATTGCTAGTGAAAACTAGCCAATCAGGACGTCAGCTGAGGATATCGTCATCACAGCACAACATACCGCCTCCTGATGGCTCAAAACAAAGAGCACGGTTAATATCAAACCATTTCAGAAATCATACAAACATAAAACAAACACAGCATGCATGTGTGATGCTTAGAATACAACAAGGTGAAAAAAATAGCGAGAAAAGAAAAGCGAATCACATAGGCCTACACCAATTGTCTGAAAATTGCTAAAAAAAAATATACGTAATAAAAGTGACAGAAATCTAAAATAAGATTAGCCTGACAAAATAGTAAAATAGTGATTATCTCACATCCACATGAGGGGAGAAGAAGAAAAAAAAGATTGTACATTTAATAAGATAAAGGAAATTCACAGCAAAAACTTAAATTAGCAGGTTGCTGTAGGCCTATACAAAATCCAGAAATAAACATGAAAGAGAGAAGACCTCACTGCACTGGTTCAAGGAATGAGCATAAAGACATGGTGAAAACATGCTTAAAGGCACAATTAATATCTGCTGCTACCAGGAGGCCATTACTGGTAGTGCAAGAACACCTTCAAGCACAAATATGACCCTGGACCACAAAACCAGTCTTAAGTGTCAGTTTTTCGAAATTGAGATTTATACATCATCTGAAAGCTGAATAAATAAGCTTTCCATTGATGTATGGTTTGTTATGATAGGACAATATTTGGCCGAGATACAACGATTTGAAAATCTGGAATCTGAGGGTGCAAAAAAGTCAAAATATTGAGAAAATCGCCTTTAAAGTTGTCCAAATGAAGTTCTTAGCAATGCATAATACTAATCAGAAATGAAGTTTTTATATATTTATGGCAATAAATTTACAAAATATGTTAATAGAACATGATCTTTACTTAATATCCTAATGATTTTTGGCATAAAAGAAAAATAGATAATTTTGACCCACACAATGTATTTTTGGCTATTGCTACAAATATAGCCCAGCGACTTAAGACTGGTTTTGTGGTCCAGGGTCACAAATATTGCTTCCATGAGCATCTGTATTCACCCGTCAAAACATTTTCAGTGTTTTTGTCTCATGGTTTGTTCCTAGAGAAACAATGGCAGTATATATATATATATATATATTTATAATTCCACGCACAATACAGACAGACATTTATAGCAACGTCGTCATTAGGCCCATGTCCTATTGAACAAAAGTGCATTTCCCAAAAGCGTTAGGGTCACAATTCATTATCAACACAGTGTAACGTTTTGGTGTTTCCTTATTTTTGTACCTTGTTTATGCAAAATGATACATATTATTTCCTTGAAGGCACATATAACTTTAAAAGTACATACTAGTTCCTAAAGTGAACATATTAGTTTTTTTTCTGTAGGTGCAAAATTGGGTACAAAATAGTTGGGGAAATTCACCAAGAAGTACCATTTTAAAGCCAAAATATGTGGTTTGGGGAATCCGTTCAAAATTTTACAAGATATTACTTTATCAACACAACAAAACCAAAGGGTTTTAGTATTTATTGAGATATGTTTTGCATATCATGGTCAACTGCATCAGATACAACAATAATGTGTAGAGTTTTAGTATCTTGGCTGTGTGCTTAGGGTCGTTGTCCTGTTGGAAGATGAACTGTCGCCCTCATGGTCTGAGAGTCCTTCAGGTGCCTTTTGGCAAACTCCAGGTGGGCTGTCATGTGCCTTTTATCGAGGAGTGGCTTCTCTCTGGCCACTCTACCATTCAGGCCTGATTGGTGGAGTGCTGAAGAGATGGTTGTTCTTCTGGAAGGTTCTCCTCTCTCTACAGAGAAACGCTGGAGTTCTGTCAGAGTGACCATCAGGTTTTTGGTCACTTTCCTGACTGAGACCCTTCTCCCCCGATTGCTCAGTTTGGCCGGGCAGCCCGCTCTAGGAAGAGTTCTGCTGGTTCCAAACTTCTTCCATTTATGGATGATGGAGGCCACTGTGTTCATTCGGACCTTCAATGCTGCAGAAGTTTTTCTTTACCCTTCCCCAGATCTGTGCCTCAATACAATTCTGTCTCGGAGGTCTACAGACAATTCCTTGGACTTCATGGCTTGGTTTGTGCTCTGACATGCACTGTTAACTGTGGGACCTTATACAGATAGGTGTGTGCCTTTCCAAATCATGTCCAATCAACTGAATTTACCAAAGGTGGACTCCAATCAAGTTGTAGAAACATCTCAAGGATGAGCTCAATTTTGAGTGTCACGGCAAAGGCTGTGAATACTTATGCACATGTGATTTTTTTGTTTTTTATTTTTAATAAATTTGCAAAGATTTCTAACAAACTTCTTTCATGTTGTCATCATGGGGTATTGTTTGTAGAATTTTGAGGAAAATAATGAATTTAATCCATTTTGGAGTAAGGCTGTAACATAACAAAATGTGGAAAAAGTGAAGCGCTCTGAATACTTTTCGGATGCACTGTATGTATGTATATATATATATATATATATATATATATATATATTAAAAACAAACAAAAAAAACCCAGGCCAGGTGAGAAAAAGTAACACACACACACACACACACACATAAAAACATCCATTACTTTTCATAAAAAGTATCTAACGCAATATTGTAATGCATTACTTTTAAAAATAACTTTCCCCAACACTGATGGCAAACACGTTGAAGATAAGTGGGCTACATGTCAGTTTATTAAGCAATATGCTGTTTTCTCACAAAAGCAGTTGATTCAGTGTACTGAAGAGAAAAATGTAACACAGATTGCTGTGTCTGAAAACACATACTGTCTAAATTGGTACTACAGTTGATAACGGCCACTGTTATGTTCTACAGTATGCATGCAATTTTCTAAAATTCTGATAGCAATATCCTGGCTTGTTGATGACTCATATTACCAACTCCGTTCTGAAAACATACTCTGACTCAAACATCAGAATTTCACAAAAACTGCATTTCTCTGGGCAAGTTTCAAGAGTGCAATCCCAGTTTCTGAAGAGCAAGTCACATAAACACACTATTCTCTCGAAAAACACAATGCGTGCCAAATTATTACGCAAGTGACAGGATTTCAGTAAAATAAATATTCAGGTTATAGTTTTTCAAAGAAAGTGCTTTATTTCTAAAATCTTTTTAGATAACTATCACTCTCAGACGGGTTTGTTAATTATATGCCAGGAGATATAAGACGTTGTTTCACATTTCTTAAGCAAGTTACACTTATCATGCAAATATGGGGATGAAGAAAGAATTTTGAAAAGTGTGAGAAAATGTCTTGCACAAGGCATGAAAACAACTGATACTTGGCAAAAACTCAGTAGAGATCATCAAACTGTTGACAGATTTGTGAATAAGCACAGAATAATTTGTAAGATAGAGGCTTATTAAGGAACGTTTCTGTCAGATATATTAACAGTATTAAAAGGGCAGCTGTAATAAACATGGGTGAGCAGCAAACAGAAGCTGCTGGTGTCTCTGGAGTCCCAAGAACATCTCATTGTAGGATCATTCAGTGCAGGGGTGCCCAAACCCAATATGTATTTTACGTAAAACGTGGTTCTACAAAACATACATTTACTTATGTTTGCAAGGCACTGAAACATACAAGACTGACATATTTACAGCATCTAAACATAAAATACTGATGTATTGATGACAGCTAAAATGTAAATTATGTATGTATGAACTTTACAGACTTACAAATGAATCCTTATGAATATTGAAATCGCGGCATTAACATTTTATTATATCAGAATCAGAATCAGAATCAGAATGAGCTTTATTGGCCAAGTATGTTTACATATACAAGGAATTTGTTGTAGTGACAGAAGCTCCACAGTGCAACAAAAAGACAGCAACAGGACAGGACACAGATAATAAAAGAATAATATACAAATACACAAATAGGCAATGTACACAACAGCAAAAAAAACAATATATAATATGGACAATTATGTATGTACAGGTCAAGTATGTGCAAATTTGAAATGAGAAATTAAATAAAATAAGTGAATGTGGTGAGTGGATAATGTATAATAGTTGTGTGTTCCGCGTTTATTGTCGAGTGTTCATGAGATGGATTGCCTGAGGGAAGAAACTGTTTCTGTGTCTGGTCGTTCTGGTGCTCAGAGCTCTGTAGCGTCGACCAGACGGTAACAGTTCAAAGAGGGAGTGTAATATTATATTCAGTTGTCACATCAATGGCATTATATTTTCAATTGTATTATTAAATGAAGTTTACTTGTTTACTTAAAATGAAATGATAACATTTCGTTCTGTGTGATTTCTGCTGCCAACTTGTTTCGAAAAATACATATATTTTAAACCCTTAAAACAAATAACATTTCTACAATCGTTTAACCATTGCTTATCTTGTAATATTTATTTTGTTTGCCATCAGACACAGAGGCATTTTCTCCAACATGCTGAGACTGACAATAGAACCATAAAATCATAGCCGATCCTAGCATTTTGGCGACCCTAAGCAGACTTCAAAAGGGGCCCCCAGCATGATCTCACGGCAATTCGTACATATTTTACGAGGTGGCTAATTCGTACGAATTCGTACGACCTCGCTTGTACAAATTCACACGATTTTTGCTAAATCGTACGTATTTTACGAGTTGCCAATTCGTATGAATTTGTACAAATGACCTACACCTAACCCCACCCTAAACCTACCCGTCACTGGGGTTTAGACAAATCGTACAAAATCGTACAAGTGAGGTCGTACGAATTCATACGAATTAGCCACCTTGTAAAATATGCACGAATTGGTCATGAGATAGCATTGGGGCCCCCACTAGCTACGGTTTCATCTAACCTCCACCTCCCATCCTCTAATGCGCATATCCTTCACTGACATTGTATTGTAAAGTTTTAGAAAATTGTCTTATTTCATTATATATGTCACGAATGCTGTCCGTGGTCTTTCGTCTGCTCGCCACCAGAGGTCTGGTGTTTCCTGGTGTTTTGACCCTGCTTGTTTCTGACCATGTCTGTGAATAAAAGCTTGCATATGGTTCTGCACGCCTCTCATCTCAGTCGCCCTGTTACAATATAAATATGACGACAAGCCTTTATTTCATCTTATATACAAAAATGTTAAATTATAAATGTTTGACCATTACATTCAAAGAAATATATCAAAATTTAAGATTAATGCTTTGATAAAGCAAAAACACCTACCAATGGTTTATGAGTATAAATTAGTATTATTTAAATTATATAATAATAATAATAATAATAATAATCTCTCTTCTAGACTGCCTTGTTTAAATCCAGATTAAAATACAAAAATATATATATGTGCAAACAAACATGCCTTGCATAATTTACGGGGGCCTACGCAACTTGTATAGTGAGCTTATATGGCCGATCGGCTTTGCATAAAATACACCAAAAACGCTATATAATTACAAAAGGATCAATTTTATTCATGCGTTGTAATCCAAATCTTCAGAATCCATATGACTGTGAGGAACAGAATCAAAGCCTTTATTCAGCGATCTTCATCTCCATTACAAATTCAAAAATTGCCACTTCAGGAAGCTTTACCACAGGTTTTACAGCAGGAAAATTGAACGCTCATTGGCTTTTGCCTGCTTCATCACAGATTGCGACATGCCGTGTTTGAATGAAAAATGCGTGCCTTTGTGGATCAGGATAATAATCTGGATCATATTTTCAGGGATTATTAACTCAAATTCTGCTCTGCACCTCATACAAAACTATTGTATTCCACCAGAGAGGACTGCGACTGCAACGCATTGCCATTGGACTGCTTTTTATATATCTTTGCAATAAGTTATTGTGATTGCACTTATCTTTCTGCCATGTTTTTCTTTATACTGTACATATTTTTAAGAAATAGCTACGGTTAGGTTTAGAGGTAGGAGTGAGATAAGCGACTATGAAAATGGTCATTTTACGTTTTGTATCTTTTTATATTCGCTATAAAATGGGTAGGTTAAGGGGTCTAAAAATCTAAATCGCTTATCAATAAAATTATAAAAATGCATTAATACTAATATCTTTATGATATGAAAGATTCATAAATATATATATATTTTTTTTAGCTAAAAATACATAGCAATTTTAAGTTTTAAACGTTGTAATTTGTCCAATTTGTACATTTCAGCAACAATCAAAACGTAGAAAAATGTACGTTTTCTTTTTGTAATTGTTACGTTCCAATACCCATGTATAAACAATAAGACCAGGGCTGCGTTCAGCCCCGACAAAACGGTGCAAAATGTTTATTAAACGGAAACGGAGCAGCGTTGAACACCCTGTTCTGATGACGCAAGAGTTGCAACTATGGCAGCTGAGAAGGCCATTCTTTGTGTTCTTTTTGAAGAATTTTCGGTATAAATACATGTTTAATACTGCAAAATATGCTCGATGTTACAGTCACTGCCCTTGCCGTCCAGAATAAAAGAGAACATCCCAATCGAGTGGAGGGATTTGTGGAAACTGTGGTTCCTAATTATTGTGATCCAACATTTGCCTCGCATTTCAGGATGAAATCACAAACATTTCCAAGGATAATCCACTTCTTACCTCCGAGACTGTGTTATGATCTATATGACCTTATTATTTTTTTATTGTGAGTATTAGGCTTATCATTATTGCTGATCACTGTTGTTGTGCTACGATATTGTAATATTTACATTATATAATCAGAGGAGCATAGAGAAATTTATGAATGTGTCACTCCAAAATACAATAGCAAAATATATAAATATGTATAGTATTTTTATGTTACATTAATCAGTGTCTAGCACACCTTCCTAAGGAAAGGATATGGACCAGAATTGGACTTTTTTGACACACCCACCAAACAAGAGAAAACATATCTCAAACCCCGATGCACAAGATTGCACACCGTTTCCAGGAAACATGTCGTTCAACCCAGAAACCATAGAAAAACGTTGGGCACCGGTCTGAACTTGAATGTGCCAAACCTGCTCTTGGAGGGCCACTATCCTGCAGAGTTTAGCTCCAACCCTAATTAAACACACCTGAAGCAGCTCATCAAAGTCTTCAGACTAATTAGAAACTTCCAGGCATCTGAACTCTTCAGGACGTTAGCCTTCCGTGATGGTGTCCAAATGACCTCTGCAAAATATGTGGAATTCCTAACCGCCTATTTGCTATGCTATAAAAAGAAGAATCATGCTTTCCAAGATGAGAAAAAAATAAATAAATAAATTGCGGCCACCATTATTTTCCCATCTCAATCCTATTGAGAACCTGCAGAGCATCATTAAATAATAATAATACATTTTATTTATAATGCACTTTTCTAAGACCCAAGGCGCTACAAACAATAGCAAATAAAAACTAATTTGGGAAGCAATATTGGCATCCTTAAATCAAATACAGACAAAAACTACATGGACTTACAGGTTCAATGGATAAGAAAGTTGTTAACGTCATCTCAAAAGAGGACTTTGTGTTCATTATAACCCACTGAATGTTTTTAAACTGCATTCTGCATAATTAATTGGAACATATTTTGTGTTCTTTTCAAAATATCAATAAAACGGTCATTATCAGTTCTTTCACATGCAACTTCCACATTGTAATATAATTGTTGAGGATTTAAAAAAAAAAGTCTCAATCACACTGAATATACTGAATCATACTGAATCAAATTACTATTTAGGATAAACAAACAAAATGGCATTTGCATAATTGGAAACAGTTTATGCAAAAAACAACAGTATGATTTATTTGAACAAACTGAGATGGTACCCTATACAGGTTGCGTGACTTGGAAAGAAAATTGTGACATAGCACAGTGAGTCTCCTTTTAGAGAAATGCAATATTCACTGCTTGATTTCAACATTTTAAATGGATGGTATGTGTAATATCAGTTAACCGAAAACTATAAAAATACAAATCTGTAATCCAACCACAGAGATGCCCAAAGGCTACAGTACAACTCCAGTTCTGGGTTATCTGACAATCGGTTCCAGGTACAGTATCTTCATGAGTCATCATGAACAATTTTCAGGAGGTGCCATACAGTATAAATTCCCCATGCTGATACAGTCAACTACACTTCATTGAGATTCATCCAACAGGTAACTTTTACTGGCCTCTCCCATTCATCGTTTTAATGATTCTTGTCTCATTATAGCATTTTTGTAGCTGTTTTTCAGGCACTTAGAGGACATTCCTTTACAGACAAAAAAAAAATGTCAGAAAGCAAAGGTGGGTAAACATTTCTAAATTGTTTCACAGATAAAACGGAAACTCACGTTTAACCTTGCAAATAACTGACACAAGTAACTATCGCATTTGTAATTCTACAGAGCTTGTGATCGCAAGTAACTCTGACTTTATTCGGGAGCTTCTTCCATCTGCTCAGCGTACGGCTTTGCTCTACCATCTCTCTTACTTGTGTTTGGCTAAGTTCCCCAAGTTGGAGAGGGAACTCAGAGAACGTGCTATTGAAACCCAACTTCTCTTTGGGTCCTCTGAGGCTCTTCTGCTGAAGGTAAAGCCAAAGTTTTTCAGGCATTTCTGTCACTGCAACCCACATCCAATACACTATTAAGGTTGCAAATTTCTGTGAAAATTAAAATGATCTATAAAGCAGCTCTCCAATGTGTAATGTTTGATGGATTAATTGGCTTTGACCACTGCCTGTGTTTTAAAATATGAAATGTTTGGATAAATAATGTAAGCATTTTTGCTGTCTTTCAGTGTGCTGCCACAAGTAAAAACCTGGTTTCCACGCTGTTGCCTGGTCTGAAGGCAGCTGTTGAAAAGAATAAAAGCATTTTGGCCATTAAGTCCCTGGAAAAAGCAAAAGCATGGATCACTGAAATTGTTGAAAAAGTGGAACAGATGGTAGAGAGGTAAAATGTTTCGAAATGTTGCTAAATTGTTCATTAAGAAAGTGTAATACAGTTAATTTGACCATATCTGGACCACTTTTAATATGGCAACTGGATGTATGTCACCATGTTTCAGTGCATTATCAAGAACATTTGCTATGTTTAAGCTGATAATTAATCTGTCATCATCAGATATGACAAACACAACCAGAGTGTGGCTTCATGCACCAGTGATGTGATTAATGAAAAGACTGAGACAGAAAACAAATTAGCACAAGCTAATAAGGAGATAGATGCTCTGGAGAAGGCAGTGATTGATCTCAACCAGGAATTGTGTAAAAACAATCAGGAAATTGGACGAATTGAGGCAGCGATTGCACAGAAAAACAATGAGCTGCAGTGTCATATCAGAGAATCTTCTAACAAAAATAATGGTCTGTGTATCATGGCTATCCTGATCCCGTTTGTTGGACCCTTAATTAAATCCATTCATGATGCTCAAGCTGGCCAAGCTGTGGCTGCAAAAACCCAGGCTATCTCCAATCAGTTGTCTCAACTCTCCAATGAGAAGTCCAGCCTGAGAAACAAGGAGTGGAACATCCATGTCAGGTTGACTGATATGCAGCTGAAGTTGGCAAGCATGAAATTAGAAAAAGGTGAGATGCTTTCACTTAAAAGATCTCAAGTTGTGCTTGACAAATTTCCATATAAATGGTCAGAAACCTCAGAGTGATCTCTCATTATTAATGTCTGCTTTATGTCGTTCCAAAAGGTTCAATACCCGACCCTGTCCATCTGAATGATGTCCAAACCTGCCTCACCCGAATCCAGCAGATTCTGATTCAACTTAAGAAGTTCTGGGAAACAGTGAGTGTATTGCTGGAGTCTCTCAAAGATGAGACTTTTGCTAATGAGCACTTCATTGAGGAGTGTGAAATGAAAGAGACCTTTCTGCAATCTATCACTGAAGCACAAAAGGTAACTTACACACTGAATAAATGTTCATTTAGAGGTTTATAGGAGTTCATTTCACCTTGATCGCATTTTCTGTTGTGATTCATTTTGTAACTCAATTCTTTCAGCATTGGAAGGACTTCGGTGAATCCTGTCTGAATGCGAGGGGCATCTTTAGCTTGCAGACGAAGGATGCGTATAAGTTCCTGGAGACCAGCCCATCTTCACTGTCACCAGAGGAGTGGAAAAGACAGTATGACTCTGTCATTGTCAGGCTGAACAAAATAAGTCTTGATCCCTACACTCCCCAAGCGAAAGCTGCTATTGCTCAGTAACATACCAGCTTAAGAAGTCATCACAGCACATCTATAATTTTTCAGGCTAACTGCTCTGAATAACATGTTTGTTATATCTTATGCTGTTTTAATAATTCTTTACGTGAGCCAAGTTGTTGGGGATTTTCATTTCTCTTATGCCATATCTCTGTTCCCTCTGTGATTAAATTGCTTTCGATTTCAAACTTATCGTGTTTGTTTTTGTTTGTTTGTTTTGTTATTCCAACTGCGTACTTTCATGCAATGTGGATCCGAATGTATTTTGGAATATAACACAAGAGAACAAGACCATAAACTAAAGCATGAGAAATACTGTAAAGATTGGTATCCACACAAATGTTAAAAAAATAAACAGATTTAAAACACTTGGCATCATACACTTGCCAACTAAAAACTGGGCATCATACACTAAAAAGTAAATTTAACACACTAACAAACATTCACACAAACAAACAAATGAACAAAAGTTGTTCTAAACAAATTCACAGTTCACAAAAGAGTGTGTAAAATCGTCTTAAAATATCAAACATCCTCCAGCAGGATGGATTCATAGTCTGCTAAAAATGCCAGAAAATTGGGAGTTCATGTCCATGCGATTTTCTGTGAAATCTGTCAACTCCGACTGCACAATTTCTGCAGACTGGCTTTGATTTTCATAAACTCCTTCAAAGTGTAAATCAGGCCAAAATCTGGGCAAACATTTCGTAGTGTATTCCAACCTTAAAACTCACAACAATAGAACATAACAAGGACAAGACCAGACCAGACCACAAACAAAGGAAACAGGGGATAAATACATGATATTTATGTCATGTATCACTCTAAAAAAAATGGTGCTATATAGCACTAAAAGTGGTTCTGGACTCGTAATCATAGGGGAACCACTTTTGGTGCTATATAGCACCATATCTTTAAAGGTGCTATACAGCAACTTTGTCAAATGGTGCTATGTAGAACCATAAGAGGTGCCATATTGCATTGTATTTCTTCAACAAAAATAGTGCTAAACAGCACCAACAGTGGTTCTTTGGCTTGTAAAGAATCGTTAAAGGGGCGTAACAGGTTCTTTGTACGGCAGTGGTGCTATATAGCACCTTAATCACCCCAAAGAACCACTGAAGAACCATACAGGAGCTTAACAGTTTCTGTATCTGGTAGCAGTGCTATATAGCCTCTCAGTCATGCCAAAGAACCGCTGAAGAACCACTGAAGCACCAAGATTTGGTTACAGCACCAAAAGTGGTTCCCATATGATTACGAGCCAAAGAACCACTTTTAGTGCTATATAGCACCATTTTTTTAAAGTGTATTACTGCTTAGCAGATAATTTATGCTACTGCCCAATGGCATTGCATAGTTTTTAAGCTATCCAAATTTTGCCTCCAAACATCTTGAAATGACCAAGCCCTTTATACAAATATACAAGTTCATATATATATATATATATATATATATATATATATAATTTATATACAAATACAATATACTGACAACTACATAAAGCAGGTGGTATAAGTAGAAAGCCACACAATGAATCAAAGCTGCTCACAAGTAGCCAAGGGGTAAAACAGCAGCAACTTTTATGACGTAAACATACAAGACTTGATTCTAAAAATACAAAGTGAACAGAAAGCAGCGAGGATGATAAGATCATAAATAGAGCATTTTTTTATTAGATCTATTTATTTTTTAAATCTAATGTACATTTATAAAGTCAACAGCTAACTAATACGACTAATATTATAGTCAACAGCTAACTAATACGATGTTAATGTGGTATTTGATTTTGTTCTCTCTTCTGACCATCAATCTTCTCTCTATGGTTTTACCAAATTAAGTACCAATTCAAAAGGCTTTGCAGCTAATGGAACTGCTAGACAGACCAATTGGTTCCTGTAGATATTAGTACCCTCTACTAAGTAGCTGGGGTTAAAAAGACCATAATAAACTACTACCCCTGCCTGATAGCAATCCTACAGGAAATCGACTCACTAATCATTCAATAATCATATAAGGTCCAAATTCAACATTTGTTGCATATATTTTTATTAAAATATAGCCAATCACGACAGCCAATCACCTCCTTATGGCTCAAAACAATGAGCTCAACTGATATACCATAGCAGAAGGCAAACACCTTTTTTATAATGCATATTTTGCAAACAACAACAACATAGCCCAAATATGTATTTCTAAAACACAGATGTTTGATTTATTAATCATTATGAATAACTGCATTGGCTTAATTTACAACATACTAAATTATGTGCTTGCTGCAGAATGCCTGCTAAAGAATGGCTCTCGATTCCTCCTGTTTCATCTTAAAATAACCTCCTGTAATAAAACTGTGAGAAACATAAAAATAAAATTAGTTTGATAGATATTTAAAAGAGGGATGTATATCTCACATCCACTCATTGGGTGAACAAAGAAGGTTGCTCGCTTGGCAAGGAAAAGGAATTTTACAGCACAGACTTACATTGGCAGGTTGCTATATTTGAAACCTACAGTATATATAAAAATGACAGAGACTATGTGAGTGCATTGGTTTACAGAATGAGGAAAAAAAACATGGTGAAAAAAAGCTTAAAGAAATAGTTCACCCAAAAATGAAAAAATTTGGCCATCCAAAATGTAGATGAGTTTGTTTCTTCATCTTAGCAGATTTGGGGAAATTTAGCAGTGCATTACCTGCTCACCAATGGATCCTCTGCAGTGAATGGGTGCCGTCAAAATTCACTGAATTTGTTTGTTACAAACACGCAGCTTTTTGCTTCACAAGATGTTAATTGATGGAGTGGAGTCATGTGGTTTACTTGTGTCAGCAACACACAAGAGGAACACTCAGGTAAGTTGCAGATACAACAGACTTTATTTTGCAGAGTGGCAGCAGATCGAGACAGAAAGAGCAGGTAAGTAACAACAGTTCAGAAGAGTGGGATAACAAGAGTCCTTTCTTGATTTCCAGAGGGCTAATGAGCAACGGGGATTGCTGGAGCTCAGGAGAATACTGAAGGAAACACAGGTAGTTACACAGAGCGAGGTAAAAGTACATCCACATCACCATCCACTCTGCCAGGTTTCCAATCCGATTTTTGATTTTTTGTTTTGAATGCTTTTATGTAATCAGTTGAGTTTAGCCCAGGCATTCCTGTTTTTGCTCTGTGTTTCATGGATCTTACACCTGTTTCCTAGTCTGGATTAATTCCCTGTTCACTGGAATTTTTTAGATTTGTATAATTGTGACATTAAAATGTGCATGCATTTGGATCCGCGCTCTCTGCATTTTTCCTTTGCTAACCTAATGACAGTGATGTAATGCTAAATTTCTCCAAATCTGTTCCCAAGAAAAACAAACCCATCTACATCGTGGATAGCAAGGGTGAGTAAATGTTCAGCAAATTTTCATTTTTTTGGTGAATTATTCCTTTAAAGGCACAATTACTATCAGCAGCAATAGGAGGACATTTGTGGTAGTGTATAAATAAATGCATTTAAGCACAAATATTGTTATTAGCTTGTTTCTTGGGAACCAATGACAGAATGAATCCACACACAGTAGTGCTATATACTTTTAACATGCAGAAGCAAAAGGACAATTCAAAGCAGCAATAATCAATGCACAAGTCATGACATGTAACAGTCCCTTGGAACAACATCAATCAGAACGACTGCACAGCCTTGTGAACAAGAGTATTGACTATTACATTATTGAATTATTAGCACAACAAATCCCCAACTGAAAATATCTGGGTGGGTTTCAAGATTGACAAAGAGATTGTCGCATATACATGATGCACACTGCAGAATGGTATACTCATTAGTCAGGTTGGCACCATATTTAATTTTTTGACAACATACCAATTGTTCATCTTTCTGAAAAAGACTTTCAGTAGACAAAATCTCCATAAATCAGTTTTGAGAGTTCAGAAGATGACTCGATCTAGTACCTTTATTCAGTGCGTGCCATTGTAACGACAAAGTCTAGCTCTCACAGCCTCGTTTTCATCAGCATTCAATTCAATATGGAGTCTAACCAGACTAAGGTTTATGGATGGGTTTGGGGGGCTTTTACCTCTTGGCTAGTGGCGATCAGGTTGGGGGATGGGGGGGGGGGTCCTCATCTGAAGGACGTAGCCCTGTCTGTACACAGGGGCACTGCCAATTGGAAAACCTTTTTCTTTGCAGTGGATCTGACTGATGCTGCTTTAGGGCTGAAGACATACAGCAGATGACAGGTTCACTACTGAGAGCCATTTACACCACTGATTGCTTTTTTTATTGGCAATAATAGAGACAGACCACATAATGCATTGAAACGAACCAAATTTGGGGGACACTGGAGCTGTCATTGTGTACGGTCACATATCATATTATGAGAAGCAATGCAACTATATGTACACTTTATCTTCATATTCCTTCAGTGGAGACACTGCGATGACCAGGTCAATCCAGTCCTACGAGCACATGCATGGAGAAATGTCAAGCACATGCATGTGAATAAAAGAATGAAAGTCAGATAAATCTTAGCACATGATAAAATATGTGCAGTCAGTGATTTTTCCTCCTACACGTTTCATTTGCATTAATGAAATGCATCAACTGTGAATAACATTAGCCTGCAAAACTCCACCCTCTTAACATTTGAAAGGCACAATGATCTTGCTGCATTTCTGCTCCAAGTCTTCATGAAAACTATATGTCTGGATAATTGTCACTTCTAATCCAATCAATGGCAGCTTCTACTTACTATGAATAAACTATTAAAGGCAAAGCCAGATCTGTGTTTTAAAACAAGACTTATTAGTTTGGCATTACCAATAAATCAATTTATAAAAAGAATCTGATATTTAAAGGTGCACTCAGTAATTTTAAAACATTTAACATGTTTAAAATATATTTCAAATTATGTACAATAAAGTTATGAAATATGTTTAAAATTCCATACAACCCCACAATAGTATCAGCTGTTTTATTGTACATGTAGATGGTCACCTTCTGGTAGCCGCGATTTTTGAGATCACATGACCAGCCAAATGTTATACTTTTATCTTGGTAACTTCTATATTGTTGGACATTTTCACTTGCAAAATGAATTAATCAAGACTGACTATTTCTACAATGAAATCGGTTACTGAAAATGCTTGCTTTTGCACAATGCTACATCCATACCTACAGTGGGGAAAAAAAATTATTTGATCCCATGCTAATTTTGTACGTTTGCCCACTGACAAAGAAATGATCAGTCTATAATTTTAATGGTAGGTTTACTTGAACAGTGAGAGACAGAAAAGCGCATTTCAAAAAAATGGGTGAAAAATTTCACCCAAAAATTTCATTTTAATGATTGAAATAAGTATTTGACCCCTTCTCAAAATATGATTTAGTACTTGGTGGCAAAACCCTTGTTGGCAATCACAGAGGTCAGAAGTTTCTTGTAGTTGGCCACCAGGTTTGCAAACATCTCAGGAGGGATTTTATCCCACTCCTCTTTACAGATCCTCTCCAAGTCATTAAGGTTTCGAGGCTGACGTTTGGCAACTCGAACCTTCAGCTCCCTCCACAGATTTTCTATGGGATTAAGGTCTGGAGACTGGCTAGGCCACTCCAGGACCTTAATGTGCTTCTTCTTGACCCACTCCTTTGTTGCCTTGGCCATGTGTTTTGGGTCATTGTCATGCTGGAATAACTGTCCAAGACCCATTTTCAATGCCCTGGCTGGCTTCAGTGCCCTGGCCCTGACGGTACATGGTCCCGTTCATTGTCCCTTTGATGCTGTGCAGTTGTCCTGTCCCCTTAGCAGAAAAAACACCCCCAAAGCATTATGTTTCCACCTCCATGACTGACAGTGGGATGGTGTTCTTGGGGTCATAGGCAGCATTCCTCCTCCTCCAAACACGGCGAGCTGAGTTCAGAAACAGAAAGAGCTTTATTGCCAAGTATGCTTGCTCATACAAGGAATTTGTTTTAGTGACATAAGCTTCAACACACAGACAATAAAAATAAGATGAGAATAAAAAAATACACATATGTAAATATGAGTAGACACAAATTTAAAAATAAATAAATTGTATGTACAGTTGTGCTATAGATGATAGAATGGAATAGAATAGAATGAGATGCAGGGATGTGCTAGGATGGAGGTGGTAGCAAATAAATATAAGTTTATTGCACATTTTTATTGCATAATGTGGGGAACATTTAACTGTTCATAAGGTAGATTTCCTGGGGGAAGAAACTGTTCTTGTGCCTGGCTGTCCTGGTATTTGGGGCTCTGTAGCGCTGGCCATATGGCAAAAGTTCAAAAAGGGGATGACTTGGAGGTGAAGAGATCCAGAGCGATTTTCTGAGCCCTTTTCCTCACTCTAGATGTATACACTTCTTGGAGGGTGGGCAGGGGAAGACCAATAACCATTTTAGTAGTCCGAACCGTTCTCTGTAGTCTTCTGATGTCTGATTTTGTAGCTGAACCAAACCAGACAGTTATTGATGTGCACAGAACAGACTCGATGACGG
>JAFVLL020029720.1:0-15873 GCA_021397915.2 Tor tambroides
TGCATATTTTTTTGAATTTGAACACTTGCATATGCAAATGTCTGAGTGGGAATTGGGGGGACTTGTTGGACTAAGGAATCTTATTATGATGGACCTGTCCATTATGGGGAGTGGATGGCCATTTTGGAAAGGTGTTTTTGGTGAGATGGCATGTGTTTTTTTTGTTTGTTTGTTTGTTTGTAGAGCCTTGAACCAGCAGATTTATTTATTTTCTATTTTTGGGGGACATTCAGTTATTTTCACCAGGACTTTCAGTTTGCTACTTACACCAAAGGAGAAAAGGACTGAGTCAACAGACTGTTGAGTATCATCTCTATTATTACCTTTTGTTTGCATGGACTAAGGGCCATACGTTGTGCTGTGGGCAATGAGCCTACTCATGAACTTTCACTATGTTGAAGATGTTAAATAGGTAATGATATACTGTAACACATTTAAGATGTATATTCTCATCCAAATATTAGAAATGTACACATTTTCTGCTGTTGTTTTTGCAGTTTTTACTCCACTTGGTTCTCCAGAAGCCATCAAAGCCTTCCTGTTCTACAGAATTTTGACTTTCCCAAACTTTCAATCGAAGAAAGTCAGAAGATGCGAGAGCTCAATGACTTGCTTCTTGAAATACTAGCAGCAAAAAAGAGAGTTACTTACCAGGAAAGCTGTGTCAACTTCCTGCTACAGCAAGAGGAATAAAGAAGAAATTACCTTTCAGTACTAAAGAACAGTAAATGAGGCAATGGTCTTTCTAGAAAAGTAAGTATACATCTTATATCCTCTTTTTCATTCTTTAATTTTTATTGATTTGAAATTACCTCAGTTTTTGCTTTTAAACATCCAGCACTGCAATTTTCAGAGTTCAGAAGTTTGTCTTCTCAGTTAGCAGAACAGAGGTAGGAAACAAGCTTCTTCAGTTACAGTTCTTGATGTTGTGAAATGAAGCTTAGGCCTCAGGTGGGACCTTGCTGCAGACACACTCACTTTCCATGTGGCTGATGTCAAGAAACCATATGCTTGATGTGGTGTGTGATCAGTAGTTATTATCCTACTTGACTCACTAAGGTTTGCTCTTCCAGTTAAGCGTATAAGATCGAAAAATTCTAAGAGATCTGATGATTGGTGTCTGCGAATGGGAAGCACAAGTTTGAGAAATAATAAAAACTGTGTACCTCTCTGCAGGATCTAGAGGGGTTAAGATCTTAAGGGCTTACACATTAATTTCTTTTTCACAAGCTCTGGAAAAAAGTTAGCATATTACGTGATGCATCAATTAAAGCTATTGCTGCAGACACTCACCTCAGAAACATCAGTGGCACTACATTCAAACTGATCTCATTCCAGATGATTATTGAATAGCTTACTATCTTACTATCTCTTACTATGTCAGTGTGGCTCAGTGGTCCAACATTCCTTTCATATCGACAAATCTGTCAACTATTTGGAAGTTCACACTTTGAAAGGTTTTCAAGCTGGACATCAGCCTGCAAAGCTGTAGTATGACACACACATAGCTCATTCCTTCAGACATGAACATGTTTCCTGCCATGGTTGGTATATATGCAAGAAGCCTTTAAGCGCAGTACAACTAGATGATGCAAAGACTAAATTCCTTCTTGCTGTTCACATAGAGATTTAATCAGAGGGAATTCAGAGTATTCACCATACAGGGCTCAGCTCAGTGGAGTGTACTAGAGCAAAATAAAGAATATCAAATAAGCTACTAGGGATGCACCATTCACAATGTCTATAGATATTCCGTTACTTTAAACTGCATATTAATGGCCAGGAAGGCAAAAAAGAGCATGGTAGTATTCTCACTGTGACCATTTGTATGGCTTATCTTTCCCTTACGGTATGCAAACACTGCAAAAAATGGCTTATTTTACTTAGTATTTTTGTCTTGTTTCTAGTTAAAATATCTAAAAATTCTTAAATCAAGATAAGAATAAGAATATTTTACTTACCCCACTGGCAGATAATTTTACTTGTTTTAAGCAAAATGTACTTAATTTAGTTTTTCCCCCCCGGAAACAAGACTAAATATCTTAAGTCATTTTGCTTATCAAGTAAAAGTATCTTGATTTAAGATTTTTTTTTTTTTTTTTTGATATTTTGACTAGAAACAAGACAAAAATACTAAGTAAGATAAGCCATTTTTTGCACTGAATCTGAAAGACGAGGATGTTGTCTTGTTGAAGGATAGCCAAGCTAAAGGGTGGCCTGCATGAAAACCTTCCCCAGAGATGATGGAAAGGTCAAAAAGTTCGAAGTGATAATTGTCAGAGAAGGTGGACCAGAGCAATTCCTGAGACTTGTCTCTTAAATTATCCTCCTCTTAAGAAAAGATGTTAAAATGACTCTGTAGTTAGTAGGGCTGCCGCCAACTAAATATTTTTTTTAGTCGATTAATAGTTCAAGTTCAAGTTCAAGTTGAGCTTTATTGTCATTCTGCTACATGTGGGGACATACAGTGGAACGAAATGTCGTGCCTCACAGGACCACGGTGCTACATAAATACAGACATACAACAATGAAGTAAACATAAACCCATACACAATTAACCTACTGACAGATTTTGACTAAGTATACTATATAAGGTAATGTTTACCTTATAATAAACTAAAGATAAAATATAAAAATAAAAATAAAAATAAGAAATACAAAAAATACAAACTATACAAACTACAGGAATGCTTCACATAAATACTGTACATGTGCAAAGAGAAACATCGTAAGTCAAGCAGCTGGCTGGGGAACAGTGCAAGATGATTTGTAGTGCATGAGTATGTAAACACATATATTACTGAGACTTTTGTGGAATTATGCACACACAGCAGTGTGTGTGAAAAGTGTCTAGTGTGCATAGAGGAGAGTGTGTTACTACAGGTGGTTTGTACAGGCCCACTCATCTGTGTGTAGCACACTTCGAAGTGCTCAAAAAAAGTTTCCATTTTTTTTGTTTGTTTTTTCCTTTGATGTGGTAAGGTTGGGGGTGTTTGGGAGGGAGTAGGTGAGATGGTCCATGTTTCAGGAGGTAGTGGGTTTGTGTGGGATTTCAGAGGGGGGCGTGGTGATTTAAGTTCAGGGCTCTCACAGCCTGGGGGAAAAAGCTGTTGAGCAGTCTGGCAGAGCAGGCTCTGATGCTCCAGTACCGTCTTCCTGATGGTAGTAGCTGGAAGAGACTGTGGAAGGGATGGATGGGGTCCTTCACGATACTGTTGGCTTTGCTGGAGCATCGTGTAAGGAAAATGTCCAAGATGGAGGAGAGAGGGGCACCAATGATCTTTGCAGCTGTGTTCACTGTCCGCTGGAGGGTCTTGAGGTCTACTGCACTATAGTTCCCATACCAGACAGTGATGCAGCTATTCAGCATGCACTCAATGGTTCCCCTGTAGAATGTGGTGAGGATGGGTGGAGGGAGACTTGCTCTTTTCAGCCGGCGGAGAAAGTGTAGGCGCTGTTGTGCCTTCTTGGAGAGTGACATGGTGTTGGTGGTCCAGGTGAGATCCTCTGTGATGTGCACCCCCAGGAATTTAGTGCTGCTAACTCTCTCCACCGTCGAGCTGTCAATGGTCAGTGAGGGGTGGTCAACAGAGTTTCTCCTGAAGTCCGTCACAACCTCCTTTGTCTTCCCCACATTGAGGGACAGGTTGTTAGTGCCACACCATTCAGCCAGTTGTACTTCCTCTCTGTAGTGTGTTTCATCGTTGTTGCTGATGAGACCTACAACTGTTGTGTCGTCAGCAAACTTGATGATGTGGTTGGAGCTGTACTTGGCAGTGCAGTCGTGGGTCAGCAGTGGAAAGAGCAGCGGGCTGAGCACACAGCCTTGTGGGGCACCTGTGGTCAGTGTGGTAGTGCTGGAGGTGTTGCGGCCAACACGGACTGACTGAGGTCTTCCGGTTAGAAAGTCCAGGATCCAATTACAGAGGGAATTGTTAAGGCCAAGTAGGTTTAGTTTATTTATGAGCTGTTGTGGGATTATTGTGTTGAATGCCGAGCTGAAGTCAATGAACAGCATGTCTTTATTTTCTAGGTGGGTAAGAGCCAGGTGGAGGGTGGAGGAAATTGCGTCGTCCGTAGAGCGGTTCGGGCGGTATGCAAACTGGAGCGGATCGAGTGTGTTGGGGAGGCTGGTTTTGATTTTTTGCATGACTAACCTCTCAAAGCACTTCATCATGAATAGAGTCAGTGCTATGGGATGGCAGCGGTTTAGACAGGACACAGGTGATTTCTTTGGTACCGGTATGATTGTTGTGGATTTGAGACATGTGGAGACGACTGCCTGGCTCAGCGAATAAATCTGTTAGGACATCCGTCAGCTGTGCAGCACAGTCTTTCAGCACATGGCCAGGTATGTTGTCAGGACCCGCAGCCTTGCGTGGGTTAATCCTAGATAGGGTCTTCCTTACGTCGGCTGGAGACAGACGGGGCGCCTGGTCGTTGGGAGGTGTGGGCAGTTTTTGTGCAGGTGTGTCATTCTGCATTTCAATCCGTGAATAAAAATGGTTGAGTGTATCGGGGAGGGATGTGTCATCATCACAGGCTTGTAGTCAGTGATTGTCTGAATGGCTTGCCACAGGCTCTACTGTCTGTGAAGTGACTGTTAATTTTTTGAGCATATGACCGTTTTGCAGTTTTGATGCCACAGGACAGATTGGCTCTTGCTGTTTTGAGGGCTGCTTTATCTCCTGATCTGAATGCTTCATCTCTGGTCTTTAGCAGCCCACGAACCTCTGCTGTCATCCACGGCTTCTGGTTTGCACGTGTGGTGATGGTCTTGGTGACAGTCACATCATCAATGCACTTTTTGATGTAAGCAGTCACTGTTTCAGTGTATTCTTGTAGGTCTGTGTGGTTGTTGTAGGTGGCTGCCTCTTTAAACATGTTCCAGTCTGTGCACTGAAAGCAGTCCTGTAGTGTTGAGGTAGCATCATCTGGCCAAATTGTGATGAGTTTTTGAACCGGTTTGGCGAGTTTCAGAAGTGGATTATATGCTGGGATTAGCATAACAGAGATGTGGTCTGAGTACCCGAGGTGGGGCGGTACAGCCTTGTACGTGCTTCTATAATAGTAATATTGTCTGCCAATGAGTCATTCATTTAATAATAGTAATAATCACTAATTTAATTAATAACTAATTAATTAATTAATAACTAATTAGTAACTAATTAATAACTAATAACTAACTAATCTCACGTTTATATTAATTTAATTACTTAAATATATACAGGTGCATCTCAATAAATTAGAATGTCGTGAAAAAGTTCATTTTTTCTTGTAAGTTATTTCAAAAAGTGAAACTTTCATATATTTTAGATTCATTGCATGTAAAGTAAAACATTTCAAAAGTTTTTTTGTTTTAATTTTGATGATTAGAGCTTACAGCTCATGAAAGTCAAAAATCAGTATCTCAAAATATGTAAGGTCTGTTTTTGGTTTTGGTTCATGTTCTTGTTTTCATGTCTTTTATTTTGAAGGTTAGTTATGGTTCCTGTTTGTGTCATGCTTCCCTTGCCCTCTTGTTTCTTTGCTATTGGTTCCCTTGTTCAATGTGTCATGTTCTGATTGGTTGTCTAAGTCATGTGTCTTGGTTCCCATTGGTTGTTCATGTCATGTGACCCTCATAGTTTTCTATAAGTTGCCATGTTATTTTCCCTGTTGCTTTGTCGTGTATTAACGTTGTAACCTGCTGTTGGTGAGTCTAGTTTGTTCGTGCCATGTCTGTTCATGCCATGTCAAGTCTGTGCTTAAATGTCTGTTTGGATTATACTGATTTTGACGGCACGCTGTAAATAAACTGTACTTGGTTCATCACTATCACTTTCTAGTGGACTCTTCTGCTACAGAATACACTAATTAAAACCATGAACCCAGTATTAAGTACGCTTCCCTCTGCCTGCGTCAAGGCGTCGGGCTATAGAGGAGTATGTGGCCAATTTTTGTGAACTTTCTCACTATGTGGATTTTAATGACGAAGTTGCTTAAAGACATTTTTCAGTTCGGGTGTCAACGAACCCCTACGCTCAAGTCTACCATAAACTCATTTGCTGGTCACTGGAAAGATATATTGACTTTGCTCTTTGTTGGCTGGGTCACCTCTCACTGTGGGGATTAAGTGGATGAGGAGCTTCCTTGCAGTCCTACAGTACCCACCTCATCGGAGTGTCTTCATACCCCTACTGTCACGTCTGGAGTTATCCATGCCATGCCCACAATTCTTGGGCCTGCTCACATCAGGTCTGCCACGCCAAGGTCTGCTCACGTCATGTCTGCCACGCCAAAGTCTGCTCACGTCATGCCTGCTCCTCCAGGACCAGCCCAATTCACGCCAGTTAAGTCAAAGTTATCTGTCATGTCAACTAAGTCACAGTCTGCTCACACTGAGGTTCGCCAATCCAGAGTCTGCTAATCAGCCAAGGCCCTACCCCAGGGCCTGCCAGCAAGCCATGTTGGCAACCCAAGAGATTCTTCACAACATGGCTGCCATTCAGAGCTTCTGTGGGCAAGATGGCTGCCACCTGAAGAATCTCTAGGAAGACATGTCAGAGTTCCATCAGGGTCCAGCTGAGCTCTGCTCACACTCCTCCCCATCACACGCCTGCCAAAACCAGAGTCGTCAGTCGTCACGCCTGCCAAGCCAGAGCCTGCCCGCACGACGTCGGCCGGGAGCCTGCTCACGTCACGTCTGTCAAGCCAGAGCCTGCTCACGTCACGCCTGTCGCTGAGTCTGCCCATTATGCTGCAGGGAGCCGGCTCACGCTCATGCCTGTCAAGCCAGAGTCTGGTCACGCGGCGCTGTGGCCTGCTCGACGCCACGCCTGCTCACGCCACGCTCTGTCAAGCCAGAGCTCGGCTCACGCCACGCTGAGTCCCCGGCCAAGATGGCCGCTTGCGCCTGAGTCCCCGGCCAAGATATCGCCACGCCGGTTTCTCTTGTCAGCATGTTACTGTTGTCACCAAAATTTCGGCATTTTTTTAAATGAGAGACTGCCCCTGCGGATGCTGAGCTAATGTTGTGACTGACGCCAGTGTGATGGACCCACCACTGATGTCGGTGCGGAGCAGCTGGCATCTCTAGGCCTCAGCACCACAACAGACTGTTCCCTAACCTCAGTGCTTCCTATTATGGCGGCTCTCATTTTGAGCGTGTGGGCTGCATGACAGCCCTTCCTGAGGCCTTCCATGTCCACAAGTCTGCTCCAGAGGCCTCCTGAACTACGAGTCTGCTCCAGAGGCCTCTTCTGTCCACGAGTCTTCTCCAGAGGCCTCGTCTGTCCACAAATCTGCTCCTGTGCCTCCAGAGGTGGCGGCTTCCGCTGCAGAACCTCCAGAGGAGGCGGCGTCCACTGCAGAACCACCAGAGGTGGCGGCTTCCGCTGCAGAACCTCCCGAGGTGGTGGCGCCCACTTATGAACTCATGGTCTGTCTTGTCACGGCCACAGAGGCCGTCCATGAACTCACGGTCTGTCCTGTCACAGCCACAGAGGCTGTCCATGAACTCACAGTCTGTCCTGTCACGGCCACGGAGGCCGTTCCTGAACTCACGGTCTGTCCTGTCACGGCCACTGAGGCCGTCCCTGAACTCACGGTCTGTCCTGTCACGGCCACGGAGGCCGTTCCTGAACTCACGGTCTGTCCTGTCACGGCCACGGAGGCCGTTCCTGAACTCACGGTCTGTCCTGTCACGGCCACGGAGGCCGTCCATGAACTCACGGTCTGTACTGCCACGGCCACTGAGGCTCCTTCTCTGCCTGCTCCGCCATGGCTCCCTGCCTTGCCTGCTCCGCCATGGCTCCCTGCTCTCCCAGGCCCGCCATTGCCCCATGCTCCAAGTCTTGTTCCCCTTCACGGGCCTGTCCTCCATCCCTCCCCCATTCTGCCTCTCTGGTCCACCACCTCCGGGACTTTTGGGGCCTGTTTTGGGTTTTGTTTGGGTGTCGGGAGCCGCCTTAGGAGGGGGAATATGTAAGGTCTGTTTTTACTCTTGGGTCTATGTTCTTATTTTCATGTTCTTTATTTTGAAGGTTAGTTATGGTTCCTGTTTGGCTAAGTGCTTCCCTTGCCTCTTGTTTCTTTGTGCTAGTAATATTCCTTTGTCTAATGTCATGTTCTGATTGGTTGTCTAAGTCATGTGTCTTGTTCCCATTGTTGTCTAAAAATATGTGACCCTCATAGTTTTCTATAAAAGCACATGTTATTTTCCCTGTTGCTTTGTCAGTGAAGACTGCGGTAAATCCTGGCTGTTATGAGCCTAGTTGGTTCTTCAGGCACACGTCTGTTCATGCCATGTCAAGTCTGTCAGAAGTCAAGTCTGTTTGATGATGCCTGGATTTATCATGCCAGCCAAACTGCACTTGGGTTCATCACTACGCCGCCTTCAGTGGACTCTTCGTTACAAAATATTAGAATATTTACATTTGAGGCTTCAGTTAATGAATGACCTACAGTATGTAAATTCCGGTATCTCTTGTTCTTTGAAACTACAATAATGGAGAAGACTGCTGACTGGCAAATATCCAGAAGGACAACATTAATCCCTCCACAAAGAGGGTAAGTCACAGAGGGTCATTACTGAAAGGTATTGCTTAGAGATAGTTGTACAAAAGAAAGAATGTGTTGACTGGTGAAAGATACCTGGGTAGGGAAAGGTGCACAAGCAAATTAGGGAGACCCAAGCTGAGAATACTGGGTCATGCCGATTCAAACACTTGGGAGAGCTTCGTGAAGAAAGTGACCTGGAAGCTGGAGTCAAAAGTAATTGAGTCACCACGTCTCAGACATCTTCAGGAAAAGGGCTACCAAGCCACTTCTGAACCAGAGACAACATCAGAAGCATCTTACCTGGGCTAAGGAGAAAAAGAGCTGGACTGTTGCTCAGTGGTCCAAAGTCCTCTTTTCAGATGAAAACGTTTCCACAGTCAGTGATGATTTGGGCTGCCATGTCATCTACTGGTGTTGGTCCACTGTGTTTTCTGAAGTCCACAGTCAACGCAGCCATCTACCAGGAAATTTTTAGAGCACTTCATGCTTCCTTCTGCTGACAAGCTTTATGGAGATGCTGATTTCATTTTCCAGCAGGACTTGGCACCTGCCCACACTGCCAAAGGTACCAAAAGCTGGTTCAATGACCATGGTGTTACTGTGCTTGATTGGCCAGCAAACTCGCCTGACCTGAACCCCATAGAGAATCTATGGGGTATTGTCAAGAGGAAGATGAGAGACACCAGACCCAACAATGCAGATGACCTGAAGGCCGCTGTCAAAGCAACCTGGGCTTCCATTACACCTGAGCAGTGCCACAAACTGATCCCCTCCATGCCACGCTGAATTAAAGCAAAAGGAACCCCTACTAAGTATTGAGTACATATAGAGTAAATGAACATACTTTCCAGAGGGCCAACAATTCCCTAAAAAAATTTTTTATTGGTCTTATGAAGTATTCTAATTTGTTGAATTGGTGGGTTTTTGTTAAATGTGAGCCTAAATCATCACAATTAAAAGAACCAAAGACTTCAGTCTGTGTGCATTGAATTTATTTAATACACGAGTTTCACAATTTGAGTTGAATTACTGAAATAAATGAACTTTTCCACGACATTCTAATTTATTGAGATGCACCTGTATTTGGGGGCCTTTAATGTATAGCCTATTCCACACTCAACTGCATGCATAAAGCTTACCACACAGCACCCACAAAAGTAATGACTATGAATTTGTTGGAAAAAAATAGAAAGGAGATATTTTGATTATTTTTAATAAACTACTGTTTTCTGAGTCAGAGTCGGATGCATAGATGAAGTTGATGATGCTGACTCACCATCTCCACAGTACAGTGGATGCACCTTTAGAGTGTGACACTGTCACACAAGAGACATGTTTTATTGCTCTATTTATTGCAATGATTTTATGTGTAGTAGAGTTTTAACTGGTTTGCATGTTTTCTTAAGTCCATTTTATTCCTCTTAACATTTTAATGTGTATGTCTTTAAGAAATGTATGGTTGGCCTGTCATGTGAAGCAGAAAATATTTCTATAAAGAGAGCAGCATGCCAAACAAACAGGCAGCCATTAAGTTACCAATCTGTGGACTTACCTTTCCAGTCACTACTTTGCAACCAATTGGATTATCACTTCTCATGGACTGTATATACACTGGTGGACACTCACATTGGGACATTTCAGCACACTAGGACTCTTGAACTGTTTTTGGGTATGGTGTGATGGACTGTATGCTTTTAACAGTCTGAGTTTTCCTGGTTTTAAGGCCCCAATATACTTCAAACGAAATCGAAGAATGAACTGATATGATGTCATTTCGAACAAAATCAGGCCGAAACGAAGTTCGTTTTGAGTTCGTTTCTGGGGGAGTTCGTTTTGGCTTCTAAACATCTTTGAGCTACCATTGGTCCGTGGTGATTACGCAATCGGTGGGTGTGTTCTGGAACTCCACCTTCTTTGACGCGCAATTTTTTTTCTCGGTTCATGTCTCATTTAACAAAGGTCAGGCAGGGGAACAACATCTCCAAGTCACTAGCAATATAAATACACTGTGTAAAATAACTGAACTGCCACAAATATATCCGCACCTGTACAATCACTCACAGGGAGACTTTAAAGTGTCAGAGAAAGCATTGAATTCCTAGAAAGAAATTGCAATGAAGCTTGGTGTCGTCGACCCGGAGTTATGCAAAAAGCGAAGTAGAGAAACATCAGATGCAAGTTTTCCAAAGCCATGAAAAGAAAGAAATGAAAGGTAGCAAGTACCAAATACATGTGTTTCAAATAAATGTTACACCATACTACTGCTGCTGCTGTTGTTGTTCTTTCAATAAGCAAATTTAAAAGGTATACCATAAATGAAATGCCAAAAGAACATACAATAACAGATCTTTGTTTTTATCAAATTATGACAACACATAAAATATTAAAACATGTAATAATTTATCCAGTTTAATAAAAGACCTAGATACACCATCATTGCATTGTTGTTGTGTTTAGGGCATACGCTCCAGCGTCGCGACACATGTTTACATTAATCTACAGCCCGCCTCCAGCAGCGCAGGGGTGTTGGAATGTTCGAAAACAGTATACCGTCGCTCAGCCTTTTCAAAGTTCTTTTTGCCCCCAAACGAAGAACGAAAATGAACTTTGTTTGAAGTATATCGGGGCCTTTATAGTGTTGTTTTAAAGTCTCATGTGAATACTGTAAATACACCATTCTTTTGAAACATATTTCTCTTTTATGTCATTCTTTTAACACCTACAAACTTCTCCCACAGTAAAATCTGACCCCATTTTAAACTTTAAACCCAGCCTGTTAGGCTGATCTTTACAAGAGAGAAATGATCCTTTAATATGGATAATATAATGAGAGAATTTTTGTTTTCTATTTGAACTGATTTGTTTAAAAGTAGACATTTCAAGCTTTCTCTAGATATATTTCTCATGTCTGCAAAGCAAGTAGCCTATAGGCTGAATTTCGGTTTATTTTTGTGACATGCTCCAGTTCACAGTCGCTGAGATGGCAGAAAGCACATGCTGTTTTTTTTATTTCACAATAGCACAGTGTTTTGTCGTAAAGTTGCTGCTACTTAATGATAAGCTATATTTTAGGTCAATAAATGATGAACATTTACTGTACAATGTACTGTAATTACTTCAAGGACAAGCCATTAACGATCTGTCTGCATAGACATGGACCATTTTTTTCTGCAACTAACTGACCAATAAAATTTTAGTTGACTAAACTTCTTTTCGTTGACTAATGTTTAGTCGACTATTACTATAGTAGTTAGCACTTTAGAATAGATACTAAGAGTTCATTCTGTTTATAAGGTTTAACATCATAAGGATGCCTCATGGGGACTATTCTGATCCTTGCTTGAGTATGCTGTTAGCAACTCCTAATGATTTGGTTTATTCAAGTAGCCTAGAGCTCATGCTGTTCAGCCTTTTTGTTGTATATAAAGTTTCACACCTTCATTTATTTGATTGTATCCTTATGACTTGCTGCACTTTTTACGTCGCAGGCATACACCTACAGAGAGGACAGACATACTGTAATCAGGTTTTAATTAGTAGGAAGGAGTGAAAAGCTGCTTCTATCATTATGTACATGGTATGTACTGAAGCATAATACAACCCCAATTCCAGAGAAATTGGGACGTTTTGTAAAAATGCAATAAAATCAAGAATCTGTGATTTGTTCATTCTCTTTACCTTTTATTTAACTGACAAAATTACAAAGAAAACATTTCCAAAGTTTTCACTGACCAACATAAATGTATTTTGTAAATATGAACAAATATTGATTTTGATGGTAGCAACACACTCCAAAAAAGTTGGGACAGAGGCACGTTTAACACTGTGTCACATCAACTTTCCTTTTAATTACAGTATTTCATTGTTTGGGAATTAAGAATACTAATTGTTAAAGTTTTGCAAGCAAAATTTTTGTCCAGTCTCTCTTGAAACAAGGCTTCAGATGCTCAGCAGTCTGTGATTGTCATTGTCTGGTTCTCCTTTTCATGACTGGTCATACATTTTCAATAGGAGTCAGATCTAGACTGCAGGCAGACCAGTCTAACACATTCACTCTGTCTCTATGGAACCACACTGTTGTAGCACATGCAGAATGAGAGCTGGCATTGTCTTGATCTAATAACCATGGACTTCCCATGAAAGACATAATCTTGACGGCAGTATATTTCTCTATACAACTCCAATATATGCCTCCAAGTCAATGGTACCTTCACACATATGCAAGTCACCCATGCCATTTGCACTGTATAGCATGATAGATTGGTTGAATTATACAAGATTTCCAGGAGACGTGTGTCATGTTCTTTAATGTTCCACCATGGAAACAAAGATGCTGTGATGCCAAACCACCTCATGGAGGAACAAAGCCCACCATGCTTACAACTGTGAAAATGAGCGCTTACCAGGATCAACTAAAGTTTGTGAGAGTTTTACACACCAGTCTGTTATTCCATGCCCTATACATGATGCGGCACAAAACAAAACGTGATTAGTTGCTTTACCTGTCAGTCATATGACCTCTTGGCCATTCAAAGCAGCCAAGGTTCACAGGCCTTCCGTCGTCAGTCTGAAGGTCTGGCTACGTGAGACTAGCTTCAGAGGCACTAAGAATAACCATCCGTTATCAAAGCAGAGGTTTTTGCACTGGATAGTGCACTGTTAGATATTTCAAAGGGTTTTTACGGTAACTTACTGGCAACATGGTTTCCAGTAATTACTGTAATTAAGATTTATAGTAGCAAACTGTATTTGATTTACATTTGCAAACTGTACTGTTTTACAGTAAATTACTGTAATGTAATTTAAAATAATGTAATACAAAATAAACAATTTATGTACATTACATATTATTAGCCAAAGGCCTGGTAATTGCTGCTGTTGCACTTACAGGATGATCAAGTCCTTAAATATTGACCAGACATTTAGGCTAATTCAAATATCCACTTAATATTTAATTTTTGGCCACCTTTTTGTGATAGAAATTATAGAGGCTGTAGCATTTCTTCAACAAAAACATATGGACATGACAAACCTTACAAAAATTAACCATATTTTATCATAGTAAAATTGAGTAGTTTTCTTTTGTGTGATTTCTGAATGCTTGAGACTATTGTCACAGTGCACACAGCGGGGAGGAACGAGGTTCACAGAGATGAGGATAAACTCAAATATACAGTCTTTAATATAGACAAGCCAGGGCAAGACAAGGCAGGGGAGACACACAGGAACACCAAGAGTAACGAGTAGACCAGACAAAAACTAACTGAACAGACAGGAACTTAAATACAAGGGATAATGATAGATAATTAATAAAACACAGCTGGAAAAGAATGAACTAATAATCACACTAAACGAGGACAGGAAACAGGAAGGACCAAATAAGGGCACAGGAACTAAGACAGAGGAAAAACAAAACCAACACAGACCATAAACGTGACAACTACAAAATCAATCAGAAAACTGTATCAATAAAATAATAGCTATAGGTAACTGTCTAGAGCTACAATTGTAATTTGTAAATAATACAATTTAATTACAATTTATTTATTTACTTTTCTATTTTTCTATATAGTTCTATTTTGACCCCATTGTATGTTTTTTTTTTTACATCCATAATATTTGGGGGAGGGGGCACAACAATATAATTCTGCTTAGAGTACCCATTTGGCCAGCAGCAGCCCTGCTTCCTGAGGAGCAGATATCCCTATAGGTGTTTGCGCCCACTCCACTAGGGGTTTGGTCTCATCCTGGGCTTGGGCTAAAGGTATGTCTGTACAGGTCTTTTAGCTGCGGGATGGTCTTCGCAGATAGTGTTTGGTAAGTTCTATAATCTGGAAATCCTTTGTTTTTTCACCACATTTTCTGTCTGTGCAGAGGGACAAAAGTGAGAAACCACTGGATGACTGAAAACCTTGTTTTGTCCGTGAACACTCGAGAGCAAGTTGCCAGAGCATCTGCACTGCAACTGTAGTTATACGCATATATGAATATTTGTACCTTCAGTAGACTTCAGAAGATGCTTTGGCTAAACTAACAAAATACAACAAGATGAAGTGTTAGCTAACAAGGTATTTAAAAGGCACTTTAATTTAAAACCTGTAATATGTGGCATTTATACCTATCTATGGTTTCAACTAGGTCCAATGAGACCAGGGTGGGGCTAGGTGCTTACATGTCTACTATATTCAGCTGCTACAGCATGTGTTGTACTAGTTCCCATGTCAACAAATTTTTACACAACAGGGATTTTATACATTCCCCAATGCTTAAGCTACACAATGTCGAGAGGCCGACTCGAAAGTCGCTAATTATCATTAAAGGGGACCTATTATGCTTCTTTTTACAAGATGTAAAATAAGTCTCTGATATCCTCAGAGTGTGTATGTGAAGTGTTAGCTCAACATACCTGACAAATAATTTTTTATGGCTTGTTAAAATGGCCACTTTTAGGGTATGAGCCAAAATGCACCATTTTTGATTATGTCACTTTAAATGCAAATGAGCTGTTGCTCCTGGAGAAGAGGGCAGAGCTTCAAGAGCTCAAGCTCCAGCAATAGCAGTGCTAGCCTTTGCAAGTAAACATTCCACTATTAGTACAAGCCAGTTATCTTTACAGAAAATGTACTAGGTTTAAAAGCCAGTCATCTGATTGTACTGTGCATAATAAATTGGCGTTTATGAATTACACAAACGGGGAGAACGGCACGATAAAAATAACAACATAGCTGGTGTCATGGTGCATGGCATGCTATCACAAACTTTATAAGTCCCACTTGTGATTATGAGCTCAACAAACTCAAGCGATCGACTCGCATTGCTTTCATATGCAACTTTTAACTACCACATTCCTATTCACGATCATTCATGAAGGCAGCACCAGTGAAAACAGACAGAGACAATGGTAGCTTTACCATCATTAGCCTTACAGAGTGCAGCAGGTTCCGGCCTTACAGAGTGCAGCAGGTTCCTCCACTCCCTCTCGGATGGCAGCCACCCCTCCTTGACCCTGGAGCATGGTAGCGAGCCTTCCGTCACACCTGTTGCACAATCACTCCAGCGCCACCACCTTGGGCAGCCATTGGCGGTCACCGCTCCTTCCTGCTGCCCAGCCTCCTCAGCATGGTGATCCCCCCAGCAGCGAGGGCTCTCTGACACCTATATCAACCTATATCAGGCAAGAATGGGACCAAACTCATAACCTCGATGCCCAGATGTCTTCAAACTGTTTTGAAAAGAGGAGGAGATGCTACACCGTGGTAAACATGCCCCCGTCCCAACTATTTTGAGACCTGTAGCAGGCATCAAATTTGAAATGAGCTCATTTTGTGCATA